>LPNX010248149.1:93999-106628 GCA_001517045.1 Pseudotsuga menziesii
ATCCTTAATGCAACTACCCTATGTACCACACCATTTTTATATAAGAATTATTTACATAAAAAAATATGGGTTAAATTCCTCATTTTAGATAAAAACATGGAGGTGAAAATAACTATTTGAAACTTCCATTAATAAAAATGGCAACAAAGAAAGGTTTCCACATAATTTTGATGAGGGAATGTAAATGTGTTCTCATTTTAAACAAAATATGGAGGGCTAAATAATAGCAATAAGTCCCCATTTACAAAAAAATAGAGGGCGATGGAAGGATTGAACATGAATTTTACTAGAAATTGGGGTGAAGTAAAGATTGAATAGAAAATTTACTAGAAATTGGGGATGAAAGTAGGTTTTGAGGTAAATTTGAAAAAGCTAAGAATTATTTTTTTTCTCTCCCTAATTAATAGGGAAGGGTTATTTTATTTTTTAATTATTTGGTTAATAAATATTGGATTCAATTTATTAAATTAAAAAAAAATCCATATTAATATTCGCCAAGTAAATATTTATAACCCCTTTAAATTCACACATGGGCTAAACTTCACTCCTAAAATTATCCCTTCTTCAAACACAGGCTTCAACGAGCCAAAAGGGCTCCTTAGACATAAAAATACATAACCAACACAAACCAAACAATAACCCTCAAGGGATCCACAACGGGCACCGAGATAACCACAAGATGTTTCACCCTTTTGACCCAGATCATCATTATCACCTTTACACCACATATCTCTTCACCCTTTTGACATCAATGACACCATGTTTGACATCAATGACAACTTATTCCAACATTTTACTATGAATGCTTTTGAATATTGGGGAAACAATACTATATTTGATTATTTTCACAGGATTTTCCAGAGGCATCATCTTATTGATGTTGTGCCAAGTAAGATTTGTCCTAGCTAGACAAATGAGAGCTAAGGAGATGAAGCTATTTGCAAGAGGCTTAATTGTTTTATGATGGCCACAAATATTACTAGATCTTTAAATAGATATAGGACTTGGGTGATTAATTATTCAATTAGGACCACTTAGCAATTTGTCTTCAAATTGATGAAAAACATGTTATTAATAAATTTCCTTATAAATTCAATCAAGTGTGGGTTGAAGATGTAGAATTGCGTTTATTGTTTAGAAGCAATTGGAATTATATTGAGGTAGAATCTAAGGATGATGCTATGAACGAATTTTTCTATAACCTTAAGAAATTAAAAAGGATGGTGACCATGTGGGAGAAGGATAAAAAAAGCTTACTCAAGACATCTTTGAAGTAGAGGAGAAACTAGATAAATTGTACGAGGATAATCTATTTGGATCTCTATCATATGATGATAAGTTATTAATGGCTGATATGGAACCAAGTAAAGATAAAATTTTAAAGGTTGATGAAGAAACATTGAGATTGAAAAGCAAGGAAATCTAGATTTCCCAAGTGGACAATAATACAAAAATATTTCAAAATTACGCAAATTATAGAAATGTCAATAGTATATCGGATTTAAAGGATGAGAATGGAACTTGGATTTCTTCCCAAGGTGGTCTAGAAATATTTGCTAGTTCCTATTTCTATAAAATTTTAAAAGATCCAACAATTGAATAATATTTCATCATAGCTCAAAGTTATTAGACATTTTTCCTCTCTTTTTTTTCAGAGGATGAAGATTGGTCTATTGGTAGAGATTTCACCTTCTGGAAGATTGAAGATGTTCTTGAATAAGGTGCTAAGGATAAAAGTCCTAGGCCGTATGGTTGTCTTGCATAATTCTTTTCAGAATTTTTTTTATATTATGGGAGGGGAGTTATTGGAAGTGGTTGAGCAATCTAGGACTCAAGGCTATGTATCTAGTGCTTTAAATTATACTTTTAATTCACTCATTCCTAGATGTGACAAACCTATGACTTTTACATATTTAGAGCTGTATATTTATGTAACTTAGTTTATAAAATTATTACCAAGATCATATCTGATAGAATCAAACATATTCTAGAGAAGGTGATATCAAAGGAACAATTTGTTTTTTTGGCAACTAGAAAGATACTGGATGAAATTGGTGTAAGTCAAGAGTGCCTCCACACAATTAAGGCCAACTATCTGGATACCTTAATCCTTAAAATGGATTTAGTCAAGGTCATGGGGGATTCACCTTGTTAAGCAATATATTATCACGTTCATTCATAAAGGGGGGGTTTTAATTGTGAGAAATAAGGTCAATATATTGTAGGTATTGTGGGGTAGGGAATAGGGTATGGGGGGTTATAAAAATGGGTTTCTAGTAAAAATAAGGAATATATTATAAAAATAGTGGTTTTTTAATTGGAAATATATATTGGGAGGGGGGCTCAACAAAAGAATTTTTGTAAGTAATTATCAATATCTAGTGAAATTAGGGGTATTCTTTAATATACCATGAGCGAAGGTGCTATGACATGGTTTCACTAAGTGAATACCTTGGGGTCAAGTTCAATGATAAGGTTAATTGATTATTTCTTAGACTCCTCCTCACTTTAGCTATTGGAGATTGGATAATGGCTTGTATCTCATCATCTTGCTTTATTGTTTTAATATATGGCCCCCCTTCAATTTTTTTCAAGTGCTCTAGGGGGCTCAAATAAGTATGCCCTCTATCTCAGCTACTTTTTTTTGTTGATAATTGAAGGACTTAATAGATTCATCTCAGCTGTGAGGGAGGAAGGTAGACTAAAAGGCATCAATTTTTTTTTGTTCATTATATCTCTCATTTGATTTTTGTTGATGATGTGATTATTTTCGGTAAAGGCATTGCTCATGAATGGTATTTTTTTCAAATATTATTACCTTGTTTTGTGGTGCTTAAAGTATGGAGGTGAGCATAAATAAGTCAATCTTTCTAAAGAGTGCAATGTATGATTGTAATTGTGAATAAATTGTTTCACTATTTCCAAATAAAGTTGATGAACTTGACATGGGATTGAAACACGTGGATTATCATTTGAAAGCAAGTAATTAAAAGATACCATATTGGCTATGGATGGTTAGAAAAATTGAGAAACGAAATGGGAATTGGATCTTCATATATCTATTTTTGGGTGGAAGACTAACGTTGATCATATCTGTATAGATTGGGATACTAGTTTACTGGTTTTCTTTGGCCAAAGTGCCAC
Organism: Pseudotsuga menziesii; assembly: GCA_001517045.1. NCBI lineage: Eukaryota > Viridiplantae > Streptophyta > Pinopsida > Pinales > Pinaceae > Pseudotsuga > Pseudotsuga menziesii. The sequence continues at coordinate 97,144 of LPNX010248149.1, forward strand.
TTACTATTTTAAAAATGATTAGACATAAAAGTTTTAATTTTCTCTGGTCTAGAGCTTCAAAAAATGAGGAAATCCATTTGGTTAGATGTGATAGATCATCCCTTTCTAAAGCTATGGGAGGATGCAATATCAAAAAATTACAATGGTTTAGCTTGACATTATGCTTAAGAAGTTTTTGGAGAGGTCTATCAGGATTATTATTGCGTCAAAGAGGGATCATTCTAGATCGCAGTAAGGGGGATGTGTAACGCCTTCCATGATCATCCTGGAGGTGACATGTGTCTTTTAATATATATATATTAACATGTATGCTTAAATTAGATTTTGAACATTTACAAAGGGATATATATAAAACTACACAAAATAAGATAAATTAAAACCATAAACCCCTTTTTAGAGTGAAAATTGTTGAGGAATGGTTTACACCTCAAGGTATTTAATCCCTCTTGGCGCTTGGTAGACCCCTTTTAAGATGGATCTATGTTGTCTTAACACCATTACAAATTCGTCCAATTGAGTGGCTTTATTGGTGAGTTTGCTTGTCATGTGATAACTATGCCTTAGGATATGCCAAACAGAATGCTCTTCAATGTGATGAAGATTTTTCTCAATCCTACTAAGTATACAATTTTGAATTATATGAGACCAAAATAAATAATTACTAAATTTCTTTATGAGAAAAAGGATATCCCCAAATATCATCAACTCACATATTTCCAAAGATGAAGTTAGCTAACTTCGATACAAAATATAAAGTGTAAAATTGAGACAGTTATTAGTAGTATAAGATCCCCAAAAAAACCTTACCACTTATTTTATGCTAAGGTCAAAGATCCCTTACTCCCACCCCTACATATCTCAATCTTACAATCATGTACAATATATTATTTTTTTTTATAAAATAATAAAATTTACTCAACTCAATTCTCCATTTTAAAATATATGTATATATAAATATATCATAACTCAATTGTCAAAATAATAACTACCTCTTAAAATTCGGGAGCTAAAAGCACAACCCTTTGCACCTTTTTTGGTGGCCTTTTCAAGGATTAAATCCAACCATAATTATTGCGGGGCATAGTTCCAAGGGGGTAATTTTTTAAACTAACCCAGAAGCTCGAAAAATCGACTAGAGTTTGAGATTGGTTAGAACTCTACCTTCCTTGAATTATCAGATTCCAGCAACAAGGTACAAAGTATTATGCTTTTAGACAAAACCTTTCTTAAAATACTAAACAAAACATAAAAATATACACAAAAAACCAACTAATAACCATCATTCATGAAACATTTTTTATCAAACATTTTTTATTCAACTATTAATTAGATATTAATTATGCTGAATGCGTTTTCCCTATGGAGACGCAATATCAAAAGATTCCTTGTTTCCCTGGCCAATAACATTTCGATGTGTGTTCCCTGGTGATTGGAGAGTTTAGGTAATGCTCAGGCTTTATTCTTTATGTTCGTATTGAGTCTATGTTGATTGGCGAGTTTAGGTACATGTTCTGAAAATGATTGGGCTTTATTCTGTCTGTTCGTATTCTTTCTGCGTAACTTCTTCCTTCGCCAAGTCGATCCTTATTTTAAACTCACTCTACGTTCTTTTTTATCGGCCTGCCTCTAAATTTGGCAGATATTTTGGCCAATGCAGGAAGAAGAAAAAGAACCAGAGAGAAAATGCAGGCCATTGCAGGAATCACCCCATGGTTAAAATTTTCGGTCGCTTATCTATCAATATTTTCTTTTATAGAGTAACTATTTAAGAATATTTTGGTAGCTATAGCACTCGCATGGTTAAAATTTGTGGTTATTATATCTCGTGATCCAGCAGGGACTCGCTGAAATTTCCAAAACTGTGACCAGACTCACTTGCTTTTGTTCAAACTATAAATTGTATGTGTAATGTGAGGAGTGGTCGGTATGACTTTTATGTTGATATGGGTTCGAATATGGAATGGGGGAAGAAATAAATGGGCTGAGACAGTGCCTTTGTGTATTTTTCTGTGTTTGGAACTTCTTGTTTTATATATGCAATCGACGACACATGTAAATGAAAATACAGTGTTTACAGACCTTCTTTTGTACTCATTATCTAAAAAAACAGAGCTTTTTCAATTTCAATTTTCTAATATTAATCCAAGTTTTCTTAATATAAAAGATCCAATATTTGTGAATCAATTAGAATTTGGATATATCATATATAAAATATTAATGAGTGTAAAAATTGCGCACAATTGCCAAACTCTGCATGATGTGAAAAACATGTTCCATTCCATGAACAATGATACGATTGTTTAGGTGGCTTCTCTTTCAGGGTTGGCAGAAGATTAAAAACCTTAGTTCTAAATTTTATTGTCTTTCCAAAAGGGCTCTATCTTTCCAAACGCCTCTGTTTTCTTATTTTCCATAATGGAATATACTCTCTATTATTTTTATTTTTATTTTTTATTTTCTATGTTTTTAATTTGATGGTGAAATTTTAAGTGCAACAAAAACAAGTCTCCTGTGTTGTTGATTAGATCATGAAATTGTTATGTTTTTGTGTATCTAATTAAGCATTTATTATTAAATGAAAATTTATGCTTTGTGTTTTGGTACAAGGGCAAAACCTATGAGTTTTCATCACTAGTTTTAGGTTAGCCGATGCAAATTGACTTATTATCTCAAATGTAAAATAATTAAATTAGGTTTTCCTCATTAATTTTAATTTCAAATGTAAAATAAAACAAAGTTATCTCAATTTTAGATGTAAAAAAAACAAAAATAATTATTAATTTATTATTTAATATTCATTGTTTATTCAAATGTATTTACGCAAAGTGGGTGAAAAAAAAATCAAAGTTCTGATTTCCGCATTCTACAATGCAGAAAGCGGAAATCGAGAAATAAGATAAAAAAAATATGAGACAAAGAACTTTGCGATTTCCACATTCTGCATTTTTAAAATTGGAACTTTGATTTTTTTTTCATCCACTTTTTGTAAATACATTTGAATAAACATTTTAATTAATAAATTTATTTAAAAATATATTTTAGTTCAAATGTTATTTATTCAAATGTGTTTATTGAAAGTGGATGAAAAGAAAAATCAAAGCTTCGATTTTCGCATTCCGTAGAAAGCAGAAATCGAGAAAGAAGATAATTCCGATTTCTGCACAAAAAATCAAAACTTTGATATTTTTTTTCATCCACTTTCTGTAAATACATTTGAATAAATAACATTTAAACTAAAATACAAGAAAGTGGATAAACAAAAACAAAGTTCTGATTTAAGCATTTGGCAATTCAAAAAATGGTAATCGAGAAATAAGATTAAAAAAATTATGAGATAAATACTTTTCCCATTTCCGCATTGTCGGAAATCAAAACTTTGATTTTTTTTTCATCCACTTTTCGTAAATACATTTGAATAAACTAAATTACATTTTTTTAATTTCATATTTGTTTTGTTTATCCATCAATGAAATAACAATAAAAAATACACTCAAATACAATAAATTTAAACAACAAAGAACAAAGAACATACTATTTTCAATAAATATAAACAACAAATAACATATTATGTTTTGGAACATTATTAAATTTAAAAAAAATGAAATAAAAATAAATAATAGTAATATATATGCGTATTTAATAAATCAACTTAAAAATGCATGATAGTTAAACAAATAATATTAAAATACATTTTAAAAATCAAGGAGAACAATAAATTTAAAAAACAAAGAACAAATAGCATATTATGTTCCAAAACGTGATTAAATGAAAAAAAAATAATGACCTGCATCTCACAACCTGCATCCGGCAAATTGAGGATTGTGGATTGCGAGAAGTAGTTTGATTTAAGATTTTTGTTGTGTGTTTTCGCAACTCGCAACCCGCAATTTGTGGGATGGGGGTCATTGTTTCTTTTTCATGTAATCACGTTCCAGAACATAATATGTTCTTTGTTCTTTGTTGGTTAAATTTATTGTTCATCACTATAGTTATCTACAGGAGGAGGAAGGTTTGGTGGACTTTCGACAACCTTATTGATTAGCTACAGGCAGAACCTTATTATAATGATAAATCAATAAATAAATATTAAGAAATACCTTAAAAATGAGAGAATTTAACACTAAATGCAAAGAAATACATTAAAAACCTAGACACCAATAAAAATAACTATAATTAAAATGTTAATTGCTTCCATCTTCTACCACTAGATGAAAAACTTGGTAGATTAGAGTTATGGAGTATAATATTAATCAAATCTCAACCATGTCACTCTTAAAATCCAATCAAACCATATAATGTTCTTTACCATCAAACTCAATGTAACCATTAAGAGGGTAATGAATAGAATCAAAATCCCTGTCCTAGTCGAATGTGTAATCAAAGCAGATGAGACATATCGATTAAATGAGAACATATAATTTTATTTACCATCAAACTCAATGTAACCATCAAGATGATAATGGAGAGAATCAAGGTGAAGGTTACTTCAAATAATCAAAGTGAACTAGAAATAATGAAAGAATGAAGCTGAAGATAATGACTACACTCTCGGTTGAAGATAATAATTGACCACCCCACGTGAGAAGAAAATAATCACTCATAAATTCAAATTCAGTCGAAGATAATAATTGACCACCCAAATAAACAAGAAAAATTATTTTACAATATCAAATTCAGAGACCAATTTGAATTGGTTTTCTAAAACAATTATCCAAATTATTTAGAAGTTGAGGGTCGTGATGATTTTATCCAAATTATCCATGATGGATATTATTTCTTTTGATTACATGAACTTTTTTAAGCTAATAATAAACCATTGAAGAAATAGTTCAACAATGAAGCCTATGAAAGGATATGGTTAACTATCTATTATCAATTAACAATTACTTCTAGGTAGTCCTTTCAAAACTAAATTGTTCACATAATTTTTCCTTTTTTCCATCCCATCATATCTCGATGAACTAAATTATAGAAATTAAAATGTACGTGGATTAATTCCTTTTCGAGAAACCAACATATAGATGGGGAAATGTAAAAGCTATTCCTTTTTGAAACCAGAGAAACTAAGCTGTAGATACGAAAACCTTAATAGATTTATTGATTTATTATTTCTTAGCTAATCTATAAGAAGGAAAATGTTTATGCAGCACCTCGGTAAATATTGTCGATGCTCTCAGGAGAGGAGGAGCATAAGGGAAAAGCACCCAAGAAATTCCAATGAAACACATCCAGGACCTGCTTCCATTAAAAGTGGCTTCTCCGTTCCATCCTGTGAAAATGGACGAATATCATTTCCTGCGAAAATGGGAAAATAACACATCCAAGAAACTAGAAATCAAAACCAGAAACCAAAAGACAAAAAATGTTTATGCAGTACCTCAATAAATATTGAGCATAGCTGGACAAGAGAGTACCCAATTTATCCATCCATATTAGGACCTACTTCCAGTTCCATCCTGTTAAAATGGGTTAATATTACATTCAAGAAACCATAAGTCACATATTTTCTATCGAAATAAAAAGCAAATGCCAATACAAACAGACCTAGACCAGAAATTCCAATGAATCACGTCCAGGCCCTGCTTCCATTAGAAGTGGCTTCCCCGTTCCATTCTGTGCAAATGGGCGAATATCATTTCCTGTGAAAATGAGAAAATATCATATTCAAGAAATTATAAATTAGAAACCATAAACTATTAAGAAATCGAAAACCAGAAAATGTTTATGCACTGACCTCAATTAATCCATCCATCTTAGGACCTACTTCCACCAAAAGTGGTTGCCCCATTCCATCTTGTGAAAATTGGCAAATACCTCATTCAAGAAACCAAAAATCAGATATTTTATATCAAAATAGAAAAGAAAATTCCCAATACAAAAATATTTAGAACATGTTACCATGTAATATTACAAATACAAATCTCCTCACTCACTAAATTGCAATCAAATTTAATTTCAATAGAACCTCACCGTCAAGTTTGCGATAGCGAGTGGAGACCACCTCCAAGATTCAGCTATCCAACCAATACCATGCCATGCCTTCGTCTCAAAGTTGTTTGTCTCTCTCACAGAACCCTAATCACAAACCCATAACAGCAAACACATTGACAAACTGAAACCAACAAGACAGTGACAGAAAATACACAACATGAAAATGCCAACACGGTCCCACATAGACACACAGGAAAACAAACCCAACAAACAACAGTCAAAGGAACGTCGAGAGGGTAAGAATGTAGCGGCTGGAGCATTTGAGGTTTTCTACAAACTATTTTAGGGTTTATTTCATGAGTTGAACTTAGATATTGCATATGGAAATTGAATCAATTTCAACTAAGAATTATCACATGTTGAATTCTTAGTGTTTTTGTTTAAAGAAAACGTATTGAATTGTCCCCTAAATTTTTTATTTCCTCCTAAGATCTCTTGTTCGAACTGTCCCCTGCTTTGAACTGTATGAGCGGATAAAACATATTGATATGTTTCCTGTAAAGCAAGAAATTTCAAGTCAAACTCCTCAGATTTATAACAGTTCCAAACTGCCTATATGTATATATCAGTGAATCCTAGGAGAAGCACATCACCACGCCATCTGTGTAGATTTGAAGGATTACAAACTTCTTCATAATTCAATCAATCTTTCCTGCAGCTATTTTCTATTTTCCAATTGGCAGTATCCTCCCACCTCCACCCTCTATTTTCCAATCGGCAAATGATATGATTAACTAGGAATCAACCAATTTTGAAGAGAATGGTTGCTAATTGTCCTCTGTTCATAGCCATCCAGTTAAATATTTAACAAAGCTGTTGATCATGAGTCATGACTGAAGAATTGATTACTTGTTTCTCTTTCACCTCAATACTTCCCTAAAATGTATAAAAGCTTAAGAGAGAAATGCAGACAGAGCAAAAATTTAACCTGAAGAGCTCTGCGCAATGGTCTAACAGTGCCTTTGGCTACATGGGCACCAATCATATATTCATAAATGAGATGTGGAAAATGTTGGTTCCTAGCTCCTGAAGCTGCTATGTATTGCTGTAAAATATACTGAGTGGAGGAAGATTCCTGCAAATGAGGATCAAACCAATTAAACCTAGTTCCCCAAGAACCCAAGAAAAACTCATGCAACGAGTTGTAGAGCACTTGAAATTAACCTAGAGACAATGGAAAAGCTGGTTCTAAAATGCAGAAAATCAATTTACCAGAAGATTAAACAACCACCCAAGGATTACCCCATAGAGCTAGAAAATAGGTAAAAAATGCATCCAAAGATCACAACGCTCATAGAAAGTAACCAAAACTTAAAATCCCTCCAAAGAACTTATCAAGGAACTTAATCTCGTTTGCATGCATGGAGAATCCATTTAGGGCTTACAATAACTAAACACCAACCTCAAAATTCATAATATGAACGCAACAGAGGACTAGGAAAAATATAAGATGGAAATCAAACTAATCTGGTCTGCGTGCATATAGAAGCAACTTTAGAGCTACAATGGCTAAAACAAGCGCATCCGATGATACATCCGATAACATAAAACCAGTCTGATGAGCCTGCATGCAAGCAAAACAGTCTGAAACTAAAGAACTTGAACCTGAATTTTTCATTGCAAAATTCCCAAAAATTCTATCTTTCTTAGACTCTTGACTTAATGAGTTAATTCTATGCTTCGGTTGTTTGGACATCCTTCCCATGAATACGATTTCTCTAAGGCGATTTGCAGTTTTCTTATCAATTTTGTGTAATAACATCAATTCACGTAGGCTATTCAAATGATGTCAGAGAAAGCATATTCATGGTGTGTTAAGCTCTACAAAATGATGGAAGAACCTACGTAAATTGATGTAACTAAAACACAAATTCTTAATGAAACATTTTCCACATCTCATTTATACTCAAAACCTCTATTCATAAACATCATATATTCCTTTATATCTAACTCTACAATGTACTTTGGCTTTCTTATGCAACAATCCTTGCAACTTTTGTTTAGTCTAGTATTAGACAATTAAGCCCTGAGTTCCACCCAACGATCCCCACTTACAAAAAGTAATAATTTGGGTAGCCAATTGGATGTATAAGTGAATGGATTGTTTAGGAACTCGCATTTAAGCAAATGAAGGTTGATATTGCCCATGATGGTTAATTTGTTTTTAAGGTTCGTCCATTTCTAAATTTGTTCTGGAGTAGTTTCGAACCCACGACCTTCTTGGAGATGAATATACATTATATTGTTTTTTAAGATAAAACAAAATTGTTGTTCCGAAACTCCACTTCCTCAATGCATAAAATTTTCCTTTTGCCTTAATTTAATAAATTGTCCTTCTGCAACTCCACTTCCGTAATGGCATGAACTTTTCCGCAACTCCACTTCTGCAATGCTGATTTTGGGTTACGGGAAGGAAATTGTGGAGTTGCTGAAGGAAAAGTCTGTGCGATTTTGTGGAACTGGATTTGCGGAAGGACAATTTATTAAATTGCGGAATTGAGGAATTGAGAAAGGAAAGGTCCTGCATTGTGGAAGTGGAGTTGCGGAAGAACAATTTAAAAAAGTATAGAATATATATTTTATTGTTTGTAAACTCACCAAATGAGTTTGATAATGATTTTTGTAACCATAGCTACGTTATTTCCCATTCCTTTAATAACTTATTTTTAATGAGTTTGATTTCATTTAAAACACCACAAATACATTTAAATTTCAAAACTAAACTAAAATAAATAAAAACAATATTGTTTTCTAATAACTAAACTGAAATATTGATTTGTTGTTCGTAAATACATATACTCTTATTAAATAAATATACTCTTATGTATTAAAACAAATATTTCAATGTTTCAAAAAAATATAAAGCAAATATAGGATTTTCAGAATGTCGAAAACAAAAAGTGAGAGAAATATAAATAAAATATGGTATTTTCGCTTTCGGCATTCGGCAATGTGGATTGCGGAAAGTGAAAGAAAAAATATTTAGTTCACATCATATGAAAAAATATTTAGAATTCTAAATTAGTTCACATCACATTTTAATTATGATTTTATTTATTTATTTATTAAGAATTCTAAATTAGTTAAAATTTTCTATTAAAACTATGAGGAATTCAAAATCAATTCATATCATTATATATTATTTATATGTATTTACATGTAAACTATGTTTAATTGGTAATTCAAATTTATTAAAATTGTGATGGGGAAAGAAAAAGATAGATATTGGGGTGGAGAGAGAGGATACGATTTAGGGATAATTAGGGAAATTAAAGAGAATGAGAAGTATAGGATGTGAGGAGATAAAAAGAGAGAGAGACTGTGGGTGGTAAGTGGTAGGAGAGGGTGATTAGGAGGGAGAGATAGAGCAAAGAGAGAGAAAGGGAGAGGGTGATTAGGAGGGAGAGAGAAAGCACAGAGAGAGAAAGGGAGAGGGAGAGGGAGAGAGCGAGGGATAAAGAGGGAGAGAGAGGGGGGGAGAGAGGGATGGGCAG
>LPNX010248149.1:106806-143179 GCA_001517045.1 Pseudotsuga menziesii
ACTGGGGTGGAGAGAGAGGATATGGTTTAGGGATAATTAAGGAAATTAAAGAGGAGGAGAGGTATAGGATGTGAGGAGAGAGAAAGAGAGAGAGAGATGGTGGGTGGTAAGTGGTAGGAGAGGGTGATTAGGAGGGAGAGAGAGGGCAGGGAGAGAGAGGGGGGAGAGAGGGATGGGCAAGGGGACAGAGAGAGAGAGAGAGAGGAAGGTGGAGAGGAAAGATAGAGGGAGGGAGGAAGCGGGGAGGAGAGATGGAGGGGGGGAAAGGCTCGGGGGGAGGAATAGAGGGAGGGATGAATTTAAAATTTTCTATTAAAACTCTCAGGAATTCAAAATCAATTCATATCATTATTAAAATTGGGCCGGGAAAAGAAAAATATAGAGATTAGGGTGGAGAGAGAGGATAATTGGGGCAATTAAAGAGATGAAGAGTTATAGGATGTGAGGAGAGAGACTGCGGGTGGTATGTGGTAGGAAAGGGTGATTAGGAGGAAGAGAGAGAGAGTGGGGGGAGGAAGGGAGGGAGAGAGAGAGGGAGGGAAGGAGAGATGGAGGGAGGAAGGGGGAGAGGAGAGATGGAGGGAGGGAAAGGTAGGGGGAGAGGGGGAGGAAGAGAGGGGGAGGAAGAAAGTGGGGGGAGAGAAAGAGAGGGGGGGAGAGGAAGACAGAGAGGGGGAGGGTTAGGGGAAGAGAGAGTGTGGGGGGACGGGGGGCGAGAGGATGTCAGTGATGTATTTAGTTATGAATGTCTTGAGGTAAAACCTCACTTGTAAGTCTGGTCAATAGTATCCACAAAAGTATTATTAAAATGTAATTTTTAGCCTCCCAAAATAAGTAAAAAAAATTAAGTTGTGGAAAGACTGAATATTTTTACCCTTTAAACGTTCCTTTGCTCCTCTCCATGCAAATGCTGCTATATAATAATTATTATATATATATATATATTATTGTATTAATATATCATAATATCTTTAACCAAAAACTATGTATCACGACATAAAATAAAGAACCAACGAAATCGTCCAAAGCGCTTAATAATAATACCAAAATCGTTGTTTTTGATAACGATAAGTAGTGATTCAGTGGTTGGAGTTCTCATCAATAATGACTAGAACTAATATTCTTAAGAATACCACCAAGGGCTGACGTTGATGGAGGTCATTTTTAGAATTTCAAAGTGTTACAGGACAAAACCCAATAAAATCGCGGGGGTTTAAGACAAAAGCTGTCGCAAGCGAAGCACCAGTGGGACTCCGGCAGAGGGGGCCAACATGTGGCTTGAATGACGGTGCAGGCGGAGGGGGCTACGTGACTTTTAACCAGCCCCAGCTCTGTGTTCTGCTTCGGCGGCCCCAGGCTCCTAGGTTTCAAATACGAGGCTAGGTTTACTGACCATTTTTTTTATTTCAGAAGAAGATTTAGTACTACGGGGGTACACATTACGTAACGGGCTTTGAGTGACAATTTACTCGTACGAGGGTTAAGTGATTAACCGGTGTTGAGGGTTAAGTGGTTAAGTGATTTCTGCTAGTGGCAGGTTTAGTTTAAATGCTTGCACTACTGGCATAACCAAGTATCGCACACTTTACAAGGCATTTTAATCTGGTTTGTTTTTAATCGAATTGTCTGCCTTTGGTGATGTATAAAATTCTCTCTATATACGAGTTTTTCGATTTATATACAAATACCAAAAATGTTTCTATACTTTTTGTTGGATTCATACCAATAAAAAACAAAACCAACCAATATACTATAGAAAAGAGACCGCAAGTCTAATAGAAAACTTCCCTCTTCGTCACGATATCACTTATTAAAGGGCTGTGTTATTTGGCATATTCACGTTTTGTTTTAATAAAGTTAAATATAATTTTAACTTTTTCTTCATTGATTTGGTGAGTTTTTTGTTTTTTGAATTTGAAATATTATATATAAATTTTTGTTGTTTTAGATGATTAATATTTTATTTTATTTTATTTCTTATTTGCTAAATTGTATACAAAAATTATGGATGGCATCATTTGAATGTAATAATAGGGGTTTGTGCTTATTGAATTGGTGGCTTTTATTCTTTAAGTTTTAGGATAATTGTTTTTGATAAATTTGGTTTCAATTTTTTTTTTGATTGAATGAAATTCTATATAATATGAATTGTATAATTTTAATGTAATAAGGGTTTCAAGTTTATTGAATTGGTGGTATTTTGGGTTTTTTTTTATACACTATTTTTGTTTGATTTGATGAAATTGTCTATAAAATTTATGAGGATTACATAATTTAAATGTAATAAAGGTTTCATGCTAATTGAATTGGTGGTTTTTATTCATATTTTGGTGATATTTTAGTATAGTTTATGTTGATAAATGTAGTTCAATTTATTTTTGTTTGATTTGATGAAATTTTATATTTAAAATTTATAGATTGAATGTAATAGAGGTTTTATGTTAATTGAATTAGTAGTCTTTATTTACGTTTTGATGAGAGCACAATCTTTTTTTTTATAAATTTGGTTCAGTTTATTTTTGTTTGATTTGATGAAATTTTTTATATATAATTTATGGATTGCATAATTTGAATGTAATGGGGGTTTAGTGTTTATTGACTTGGTGGTCTTCATTTATATTTTGGTGAGAACATAATCTTCTTCTTTTTTTTATAAACTTGATTCAATTTATTATTGTTTTGATTTGATGAAATTGTATAAATAAATTTTATAGATTACCAATTTGAATGTAGCATGGGTTTCGTGTTTATTGAATTAATGGTATTCATTAATATTTCGGTGAGAACAAGTGAAGAAAACCAAATCTTTGACTTTTTATCTTACCTTCACAAAGTGTCAAGGTACTGAAATTTTGAAATAAATAACTATATTTCAAAAGGTACTTATAGGGTGTGACCAATGTGTAACCAATGGAATAGGAGAGAGACATAATGATAAAAATTTCAACTTCTCTCCATATTTTCAAGAGGTTTAAACATGTTTCAGAAAGTATAATCCAAATATCACCTTTAAAAAAATTTGAACTCACTCTTTAAAAAATAACATGATTTTTTTAAACAACCTATGAGTGTTGCTACTCATTCAATGGTCATTGTAAAATGAATCATGATCAAGATTCACTATTCAACACCCACTCCTTGCCTTTATTATCTAAAGATTAAAATCGTATAGATTCTATTTTTTCTCATCTATTAATTCGTATGATCTATCCTTCCAACATTAATCCATTACATAACAATAGATATCTTATCATCATATTGCCATAAATGTAATTTTAAGTGTCACTTAATAAAAGCTTGGACATGGTCTTCTTAGTTTTCCACTTGAAATTGTGTGTTATGAGCATGATTAATCCTCATTGATTCACCAATGACATGTTAATTTCACACATAAGCATATTAATGATTATGTTTAAGATAATAATGATTATGTTTACGATAATAATATTATGTTTATGTAATAAAAAATTCCATTTAGTTAACTGAAAGTTTCAATTAAGTATGTTCTTGATTAAATTTAGACGTGGGCATGTACAAATAAACCTTGTTAACACATCACCGGGAATTGTGAGTACAACTACAAGAATTATGATTTTTATCATTCAATTTCAACCCCATTTCCTAGATTCTATGCACTTCTTCGCTCCCTTTTTGATATTTCTAGGGACACTAACATCTCTCACATAATACTTTGTCTAGTTAAATCTTTTGAGAATGCATGTTACAGAGAGAAATTTTTTATGGCTTGGGGTAGACCACAACAGACTGAATGACACCAGAAATCACTCCATTCCAATATGCAAGAGAAACAAATGCATCTAACACTAAGGGATATGAAGCGTACCTTATTTCGGACGGTTGATTTAGATCCCCATTGAGCTTTTTGAACATGCTCGTATTTACAATTTGCTCTCAACAACAACAAACAAGACAAACATACTATATATCAAAGTGTTAGACCTACTCTAGCATATATAAAACCATCATGTAGTAAGCAAACATAACTACATCCATCGAAAAAATATTCATAGTTATACACATGTAATGGATGAGAAATGAATTATTTCTATTAATAATAAACAGAGATAGAACAATGACAAACTCTGTCAGCACCTTGTCGAAAAGGAGAAACCGAGTCCTCCACTTGGGCCTCCACCACTTTGGTCCTCCATCTCAATGACAATCTTGGGAAGAGCAGCAATGTGTGCTCCAAAGGGACAAACGGATGCAGACTTAAGCATAAACGAGTGAGGTAAAAGTTAACTATAGTTTCCTTACTCTCCAAAATTCTCCTCTTTCAATGCATCCAATAGGCATAACTTATAACCCTCGAATGGACAATGGAGGGTCGAGTTGGAGCATGTTCTAGGCATATGGAAGGCCAAGTGTCAAGTTATTTGGGACTCATTGACGAAAACTGCAAAAGTTTATGTTTTTATGCACATTTCCTGATGTCCGCGGGTATTGGCGAAAAGGCTACATGTACATGCGGGTATTAGATTAAAAGTCACGTACACAAATAAATTGGTGTTTTTTTAAGGATTTTCTTGGATCATCAAAGTATAGCTTGAGCAAGGTGGGTCCAAGGAGTCTGCAGAGGGACATGGAAGGCCATAAAAGTGTGATCTACCAAGTGTGGTGAAATCGGCTATAACAGATGCCCCCTAATGCGTGAGGTCAGAGGGGTAATGGGTGAAAATAAGAAGTTGGGTAACACATATGGCTTGTTTTTTACAAACAAAACTATTAAATTTTATGTTTTTTAAATTTGACCTCTTCAAACCCATACTTCTCTTAGGAATTTAAACTTAAAGTAAACACAAATGTTTTAGAGAATTGAATTAGCTTTCTACTCGTAATTTTTTTGATGGACATATCGCGGGACAAATTTGGTGCTCACCAACGACATATACTTGAAAATTTTAGGTATGGATACTGACTGACCAACGTGCACACTAGTTTTTTGAGATACGTTTATTCATTTTAAGCGAAAAAATGTATGATCATAATCTACACATAGTGCACTTGTGCAAGTACTATATTTTGAGGTTTTCGGACTTGAGAACTATTTTTTTATTATTTATCGAAACAACATAAGTTCAAAAATGGTGCATTATCGACACACGTTGGTGAGATTCAATTTTCTTTCTAGTGTGACTCTTATTGGAAAAAATAAAAGTACCCTTTTGAAGAGGACACGACAATTATGATCTCTAAGAAGATTTCAATTTTTTTGGTGTTGGCTTTGTTATGATATTGGATTTTCATTTCGGGTGATTTTCAGAGTAATAAAATTCTTAAGGGATAATGTTTAGAAAAAATTTATTAATAAATAGAAATTCAAATCGAAATGAACAATTATTATATCATTGGAAACTAGATTCGAAGATGAATCCATTGCTACCAAGTTCGACAAATAATATTTAAAATTTGCAGGGGTTTGGGGTTGTTGAAGTTGTAGGTTCCAGAAAGATGCCAGATATTTTTGCAAGTTTTGTTCACCATGAACTCTCGGCCGAAATTTTAGTTCAAACTCTCATCCAAGTTTTTTTTTTAAATACAACGCAATGATTGGTTCAAACTTTCGACCTAGTTTTTTACTAAACTCTTGGTCGAGATTTTGAACTCTCAAACTATCGATCGATAGTTTGAGCTTTCAAACTCTCAGCCTAGAGTTTGAGGTTGACTTTTTTTTGCATGTTCATACATGCTCCCTCTTTTTTTTCACTCTGTTGTCATAAAAAGGTTTCCCAACTTCGCGTTTTCACCCTTACATGATGGCCAAAATACATTATATCCATCCCAAAAGTCGAGCAATGAATACCCAAGTGGAAGAACCAGCCATGCATTAGTACAATACAATGATAAATCTCAGGATGTGACTGCAAATATACATGTAGTAGTCTCAGATAAATAATAGTACAATGGCCATGAATAGGCATGATATACAATTTGCATGTGTGGTCATCAGAACAAGATCTCCATAGTGAATGAAGGCATCTGATAATATACTAGAATCTGGTCATGAGAGCTGACATCTCATGAATACTGGCATGATCAATGAGGTAGAATATATGAAATGCCACCAATATCGGAGGTATTCTACGCAAAATGCTATGAGTAGATGTCCCATCACGTGAATAAAGGTGTTGAGGTCGAACAAGATGGTCCATCGTCTGATTATTGGTCTTTGATGTATACCGTTAACAGACACAAGATATCCCACCGATAATGATAATGGGATTCAAGGTACATAGTGCAATCTAACAAGTGTGAGTAGATGTGTTGAGGTCAAACAATTGAAAGAATCCATCGATCAGGGGAAATTGATGTATTCCCAAAACTGTCGATGGCGAGAGAACCTACCATTGATGATTGAAAGCCTCAAGGAACTCAATGGACACTAGACTCCTATTCTAGAATAAATGATCTGAAGTTGATGGAATGGAATTTGCTGGAAGGAGGAATTAAGGAATACCCCATCAACCAACATGAGGTACTTATTAATGCTAGATAATTTGGAATAAATCAGACAAACAAGATGTGCATGAACTAGTAACTATATCGTGAATGGCTGACATGTAAAGATAAGATAACTGAGAAATGGCCGACTCAAGGTAAACTTCCTTTGAACAAGACACAGGGACTTCACTTAGTGAACCTCTCATGTAGCACGTGCAATCGTGGGATATTAAAGAATACCCTTAATTTCAGTCAATATTGACCCAGACTCTTTTTATTGAAACCCCCTCCCAATACCTAAAACCTTCCCCCCACCCCTTTTTATACCCCAATCCTTATAAACGACCCTACCCCCCCAGATTAAAGCCCTCATCCCCCCCAATACCTGCAATATATTGGTTCAATTTTAGACAATTTTAAAACCCACAATATGAACTAACGTGCTAGGATATTGGCCAATAAGTGAAGCCCCCGTGGAACAAGAGCATAAGGAAAATAATGACTAAATAGGTAGCATAGACTCAACACCCAAGGCTCTGGGACAACTTTGCGACAAAGGAGGCATCGCCAGAGGCTCCATAAGGACTGGAAGCATAACTAGTCAGTGGAGAAAACTCAAAATAATGAGTACAACTCCTAAATTCATACTAATAACGCAACCAATTGATGTGATATACAATTCTCTGTTTGAAGGAGACATGACTTGATAGCTGCCAAAATTAATATCATTTCACGTTTGGATTTTTATGTTTTTTAATTTTTCTGGAATTTTTTAGATTAGAAAGCTTGAAAAATAATAAAAGTTCCTATAGTATACATCTAGGAGGAAACGAGTGTCATGAGCAAGAAAACTAGTTCCAAGTAGTGGAACATACCTATGCTTAATGCAAGGAAACATGTGCAGGATAAGGACACTCGGGGGAAGGTCTCCTCCTAGTAAGGGATGATCAAGGTGCAAAGGATATATAAAAGGATCTTCTTGGCTAGGATTCAGATGAGCTTGGGCTACGTGGATTATAACTCTGAAGCGGGGACCCGACATAAAGCTCAATAAGGAAAACAAAATGCATGAAATGCAATTACAACTTGATATATAAGGGACTCCTTATGGGAGATGGCCAGCATAAATTTCAAGAGGGATATGAAGCTCTTGATCAAGGACATGGTAGGATTATAAGGGACTCCCAGAAACTAGTGGAAAAATATCAGCATGGGTACCAAACTGCAAAGCGGGATTTAACTAGGGAATCCATGAATAAGAATGCCCTGCCACTTACATAATTCCACTTCTAATAGAAATATGAAGGTTCCATGACATTATGAAGTGGATTCGTACCTATAGTCAAGGAGTCATGGCATGATAAGGCAATGCATAATGCAATAGGATGTATGGTCCTAACCTATATACCAGTTCAAAATTATACCTATAATAGATACTAACAAGTCAAAGTCTCGATAAAAGTAAGCTCAAATCAGGTCCCTACACCACAACATTAGGTAAAAATAGTCCAAAATAATTAATAAAGGTCCAAACTATAGAGTAGTGGGTAAAAATTTAAAAAAAATTCTATAAAATAGTAAAAAATCCATTTTCACCATACCATTTGAAAATTTTACCTGACATAGTGCATTTGAACCACGAAATTCAAACACTAATTTCGGGAGCTATGGGCCACAAAACTAGGAACCGTCTAAGCCAGGTATCTCTACATCCCACACTCTTTCCTTTCAATGTTTAGTGACTTAATTTTTATTTTGAAGCACCCTAGTTTGGCATCTTAGCCCACGCGGGAAATCCTTCGATTTCTGCATATAGGGTTGAGTATATGTAGGAAATCCTTCGATTTCTACTTATATGTGCGGCTATTAAGGAAACATATGCATACAAGGCCATGCATACCAAATTTCAAGGTAAAAAATCATCAAACTCTTGTGTTTTTATGTAGGATGGTATTGGAGTGGCGTGAACGTGAACACAAAGATGTGGATATGGTTTTCTAAGGTGATATGGCTACCCAAAAAGCTTTGAGGGAATGCAGTTTGTATAAATCTTGGCTTCTCGGTATCTTAAGAGCTAAGCTAAGACTACTCCAGATGCTCATGGATTACTGGGATCCGGATATAGAGACCTTTCATATTGATGGGATGCCCCTTAGCCTTGAGGTTGAGGATATATACTTTATCACTGGACTATCCCTCTGATGAGAGGTAGTAAACTTGAGAGCTCATGGGTTTGTATGTGGCCTCACTATTGAGGAGTGCATTGTTTTATACTGCCTCCTAGACATAGAAAAGGTTGGGAGTCAGGTCCCAGCGAACTCTATTCAGAACCTTGGCCTTAAATCCATAGTACTAGCATTGGGCAGGATTGCGGGGTTAGCATCTCTCCATCAAAATTCCATGCCACTGATGCTTTATGCAATTGAGTGAATGAGGCCCACTATCTATGACTAGAGTGCCTCGTTTTTGGGTAACATGAAACAATAGATGATGGACTACAAGCTGGATAGAACAAGAAACTTTGGTTTTTCCATCATTTTGAGTACCTTCTTTTTCGAGCGTGTACCGATCCTAAGGCCAAGAGTGCAGATCCCTCTACATGGTCCTCAAGATCCAACACAGTTTCATTTGGCAGGTGTGATGTGACGTCTAGGAGGAGGATGTGTATCTACGCCCTACCCACCTAAATTCTTCCAGTGGTGGCGTAGACAAATTGTAGCCATAGATGACTACCCCTATGCAGAGATAGACTTTCGTGGTGAGTTCGATATGCATATTCCACAAGGATCCGCATACGAAAATATAGGTAACAATCCTGACTTCATTCAATGTTTTTTAATTACTTAATTTTTTGTACTATTTAATATAATGAAATCAAAAAGCATGTTTTTGGGTGGTGACACAGACTAACATTGGTCATGTACATATAGATGTCTATCCTAGAAGGCCAGATAGCCTCCCTTGATATCATTGAAGGGGGAGAGGTGATGATATACTAGGTGCGGATGCAGAGTGTACGCTAAAAAGCATCCACACAAACTTTGTCTGCTTGATGCACAAGGTGCACATGGCACAAGTCAAGGACTTGCCTAAGGCAACACAGCGACATGTAATAGGTGTACCCCGTGCATGGTTCTGGTTGTTCAGATGGTTTTCTAGGGTTGTCATGTGTTTTCATGATCACCACCCTACTCCATAGGCTTAGAGGCCTTGCTGTGCATTTTTTATCGGCCGTGTAGTATGTTTTGGCGGATTAAAGCCCCAATTTTGTATCATGACATTATGTATTATGACACCACTTTTTGGACTATATTTTGAATGAAAAAAATCTTATGATGATCAGTTATTTATATTTACATGTGTGAATGTGACGTGAATGATTTATTTTGTTTGGTCACCAAAATGTCGTGTTTGTATCCTATTTCCCCTTCAATAATCTTCACACTCATCCCTATTCATCACTCCATTAACCATTCCCTATGTCATTTTCATAAATAAATATGGGTTACCTTGTTATTTTCCAATTTGTTTATTTTTAAGTATTTTAAGAGAATTTATGATTAAATATTAGAAAATTAACATGTTTTCATTTATAACCCAAATTTGTGTAATCTTTGTGATGTGTAGGAATATTTGAATATTTTCAACAAATGGATTATTCAAAAGCTTCTCAAATATTTCCTCCACATTTTCAAGATTTGGAGATAATTATTCAAGATAATTCCAAAGAGAGAGAATTTGTGAGGATTTGAAGGGACAAATATTTTGTAATTATGAAAAATAGGTTGAGAGAAAAGTGGATCTATATTTCAAAACATTCATGTATAAATAAGAGGTTTTTTGCCTCATTTGAGAGGAGGGTCTCTTTAGTGGTGTGGAGGTAGAGAAATAATTCATGTCTTTTGAGAGATTAGTCATGGATTGCTATGTAATGGATTGATTGTTTAATACAAGTTTTTTTTATTTCTCCATGCTGATCTTGATTTCTTTATTATGCATTAGTAGTGTTTATTTTGCATGAGCTCGCATGTCAGTTTATTTCATGCAATTCTATGCTTTCGTAAACTAGGTTTAATTTCAGTCGCATGTGTGTTAGAATAGGTTAATGTCACTCTGATCCTACTTATATTTTGCTTGTGCCTCTAAGTTTATGCTCTTTTCGAATTGAAAGTTTATGTTGAAATAACTATCATATATTTCGCTCGACAATTTTGGCATCGTTGTCATGGAGGTTCTAAAAGGGGATCATAGTTTTTATGTATAGATAGGTTTCCTTTTTTTACTACACAACAAGGGGGAGAGGAAACGATAAGATGCAAGGACGACTTCATTACAAAATTTTCCGTGCTGTAACATCCAAACGCATCCACTTTAGTGAGTCACCCCAAATCCTTATTGTTCCCACAAGCATGTTTATATTTACGCAAAGGGTTTCTTTTCCCTACAAGAGTGTTCTTTCATTTTCTGTAAATGCGAGCTTGTTTTTATGCAAGTTTTCATTTTTCATTTACATTTTTATAGTGTAAAGTATGGATTGTGAATTAGTTTATGCTTTCTTACTAGTTTACTTTTGATTTTGTACATGTTCATCTTTGGTTTTGTACTGCTTTTGC
The DNA here is from genome assembly GCA_001517045.1 of Pseudotsuga menziesii. Lineage (NCBI taxonomy): Eukaryota > Viridiplantae > Streptophyta > Pinopsida > Pinales > Pinaceae > Pseudotsuga > Pseudotsuga menziesii. The sequence goes on from LPNX010248149.1 coordinate 117,882, forward strand.
CCTTGTCATGTATTTGTTTTATATTTTTTAAGCATTTGATTTGATTTTAGTAAAATGATTTTACGATGAACATAAGTCTAGATCAGCTCACTCTGATCTTAGCAAAATCCGGGATCTCCTCTTCTCAAGAAGAGGAGATCTTGATAGCACCCCAAGATATAATCACTCCTCTTGATGAAAACAAAGAAGAATTGGCATTCGAAGAATCATGCCTATTAGATGAGAAACACCTATTCGAACATGATATTGAGGGTGATGAATAAAGCGTATCAGGTGATCAAAATCATGAAGAATATCATGCAAACAAAAGCTGAATTGAACAATGTTTTCATGTAAGTACTAGGGTAGATCAGTTTTGTTTTTGTTCATACATTGTTCAATTACATTTTCAATAGTTAAATATGTATATTCTTGTACATCATAGATTTCATTTTGAAAATTTGAATTTGAATTTCTATTTTTTTTTGTTACATAGATGGTTACATTGGAAATTTCATTACACTTAGATGATTGTAAATACTAATTAACCTAGAGTAGGTAGGTTTTAATTTTGAATAAGTGTGCGTAATTTAAATTCAAAAAATAGAAATTTTTAGAAAATATTTTCAAAAATAATGACAATAAAAAAAGTTTATTTTTAGGAATTTCATTTCTAGTTTTGTTAGGAATTTACAAAAATTGCATTATTTTCTTTTAAATTTAGGAACAATTCAAAAAAAAATTAATTAATCTCTTTTCAATTAAATTCCTTGTTTTATAAAAAAACTTCCATTTTTTTAGTTTTGCTAGGAATTCAAAATTTTAATTTTTGTAATTTTTTTTCTAAAGATTGAAATAATTTGTAAAAAATTTAATTTGTTTTATATGGATGAAATTTTCTAGTTTTTTAGGAAACAAACTAAATTTGATTGTATTTAAATTAAGATAGTATAGGACTTCTTTTTGTGTGCATAAAAAACAAAATAAAAATAAAATAAAAAATAAAATAAAATAAATTGAAAATTGAAAAACAAAACAAAACACAAAAACTTGAAAAAAAATATTAAATAAACAAACTAAAAAATACAAAACACATAAAAAAAAATATAAATCTTGAAAAAAAAAACACTTTCCCTGCCCTCATAATATATATGTTGACGTTCGAATACCTACAAAAATAACCACCATTTTTTAGCCTCTTGAACAAAGAACCAATAGTTGAAGATAAAGCTTCCTTGTAAAAAACCTTACTTGCTATGCGTTCTTGGCACCGATTGTTCCTATATAAGTTTTTGGTAAACGACTTGGTGGGCCACAGAGTGCCCCATTCGTCGATACAGGAGTTGTATGTTGCTGGACATTATTCATTTGGATGCAACAACTGTGTCGCTATACCTCTCATCGATTTCATCACAATATTTCTCACCAAAATGCTAATCAAAGATAAAACAAATGATGTTGGAGTAGGAGAGAATTGGTAGCATAAAAGCTTCTTCGACTACCAATCTATCTCCATCCTCTTCATAACCTAGAATTCAAGAGGATCTTTTTCCTCAAAAAACAGGTTGTCGTTTTGGAGTTACCAAAGTTCAAATAAAATTTGAGTTGTTCTGTTTGGAGTCCTTAGGTTATACATTCAAATCCTAAATCTGAGATTTTCTAGATATTTTTGGTTTGCGTCAAAATAGAACGGATAACATAAATAATGCGTATGGGGAGGGGTGGTTATGATTTTAGAACATCTTACATGTTTACGGTCTAGTGGTGTTGTCGAGATCTCCACAAACAACAAGAATCAACCCCAAGTTGACACCGATTGTTTTGTATGCATGAGAATCAAAATAACTGGGATAGAGATTCTTATGGATTTTGCTCCTTGAATCTCATTATTCTTTCTAGCTTGTCGGCTTCATGCAAGGAGTTTGCATGTTTGAGAAATTGACTTCCCCCATGAATTTTTGAGAGAATATGTTACATATTTCAATTAATCTGGTGAGATTAAATTTTGTAGGTTTATGTACGTTGATCTATTTCCCCTCAGAAGATCCAAATGGCTAAACTGAGCTAGAGAAATGCTGGGAGAAGAATTTGTGAGTAATTCAAACTACAATTTGGATCGATCAATAATATATCATGGTTTCCCTAAGGATCCAAGAGAGAGGTGTGGACCGTAATCAATGCACAACAAAGGTTTGATCTATTTACTTCTCCCATCTAGCGATTCCAAAAATATGAAGAAAAACATCAAACGCATGGCTGTAGTAATATTTGACTACCACATGCTACTTCTTTTCAATTATCTACTCTGTGAAGTTGAAAGCAGTAATATTTCACGGTCATATCCCGATAGTTTCGTTCCATCCACAATGTCCTTTAGAATATCCAGTGCATCTTCAGGAATGGGAGTTGCATATGAATGTGCCTCCAGTTGATCGAATTGTCATGAAGGAGGACAACTTCATGAGTTGCGATAACGAAAGTCATATGGATTCAATTGAGCTCATTCACAGTTTTACTACACAAAAGTTATTTCGAGCTCATGCCCTTTGTTTTAGTTTGATCATGGGTTGATCCCAAGTACTTCCTTATCCTTCTCAAAGGAACTACAAGCTATGCCAGAGCATACTAGGTTGGATCAAGAGTTTTCCTTGAACTCCTATACCCCTATCATATATGTTTATTTACTTTGAGTGAAATATGCTTTAACTTGAATTGAATCTTCCTTTACTGCTTTCCTTTCTCTCGCGCTTTTTCTGGTTCTTCGAGATAGCCCATTTTTATGATTTATATTTCTAGTGCTGAGTTTTATCGTAATTAAATACTAGAGGTGCACTAGCAATTGAGGTCTATTGGATTGAATTTCCTCCATTTGATCTTGTACACAATGGTTTCCCGTTTGCAAATCTTTTTCGCACTAACCTTTTAGAATCCTCTCAAACTCTAGTGGTGCCTTATCTTAGAGAGGATAGATTTATGGCTCACAACGAAGAGGAATATGAAGAAAGTTATTTGCATTCCCACACCAGTATGTAGTCTTCCCCTCACTTTCATGTGGTGCAGTCTTGGTAGCCGGGATGTTTCTAAAAAATAGATCCTTGCCTTTAACCCTGACGAAAGGAGGGAAGAGGGAGGAGAGGATTCTTGGACCAAGGAGGTTTGCAAGATAGCTGGTGATCTGGCTATTCATAAGCTAATTGTAAATAATTCCATTACTCAATATGTTGCAGTAGTTGCGTCAATGGAGAAACAAAGAAGAGTGGAACAAATTCTTTGGGGATAGGATACCAGGGTTGATGCTCAATTTTCATTGAATTAGTCTATTCCTAAAGAATGATTCTCTTTATTACTGTAACTTCAATTCTTAAAATCAATTTTTGGGTAAACCTATTTTGATGTGTGAATCTCTCATTTTCTGCATGTTTATAATTAATTTTCTTTTTGTATGCAACTTATGGGTGATTGAAGTATGGACGAGTTTAATTTATGTGTGATGCAATCCCGAATACTTCTATTATTTTGTTTTTGGTAATTTATGACTATTAAGATTAAGTTGAGCAGTCATTTATAACAAGAAAAAGAACCTACAGGCTGCCTCATCAGCAGAAAGTTCTCAGGACCCCACCTTCAGGTATGTTGGACCCAGAAAATACAATCCCAACCAGTAATAATGATCAAACAATTGAAATGAGTTAATCAAATTCTTGGCAAGAGAAGCGTCTGAGATTTAGTTTCCTAAATTGACCCTAGTGAGAAGCTATCATTCTTTGCTTGGAATAATATAAGACTGGCACGTTGCAGTCCTATGCATTCTTGATAAACGGTTTTGTATCCTTCTAAATTGTTTACATTCGAAGTCTCATATTTTGTTGACAATTTATCATGTGGATACACAGAAGTGATTCTTTACAGTTGTACTGTAACTTTGTTACAACTTTGAAAATGACAACCATCAATTTGTTTGGACACATTTCTATCTGATTTGTTAATTATGTGTATCATGCGACTAAGTAGATAAATCCTTCAACTATTCATTTTCTTTGCACATGTATATGTATTCATTAAAAATATTTATATTTGTTGAATTTCTAAGCCTGGGTACTAGATGTATTTTGGAGACAACATCTAGGGCTTCATATATTATCCTAGCATAAAACTTTTGCATGATTGATATGAGCATATAGTTGTTGGTAATAAGCTTTGGAGTTGGTGACTGTCCAGGGAAATATAACATTTGTAAATGAGGACATCCCTTTTGATGGATTCATCTTCTGTGAGATCTTGAATGGTGTGGTCGACTTATCAATAGCCAACTTTGTAAAAAAAAACAATAATTTAGAAAATCCTCAAAAACATTTTTTTTGGCTTTCTTGTTTCGTAAAAATAAAAAATTAAAATTATTTTATTTGTTTTATTGAAAAAAAAACGTAACATAATTAAAAGTTAACACAGAGAAATATTTTGTTTGTTCTCATTTTTTTTAAAAGGAAAAAAATAAAATAAAAAAGTTTCAAATTTAAAAAATAAAAATTGCAAATGAACTTAAAATATTCTCAAAACCAAAATTTCACGCTTGATCCATATTTTGAGCTAAGTTGTTTTCACAAGTCACGTCAAAATAGTTTTGATGAAGAGGAATGCTTAAGACAAGATTAAAATAGATTACATTCATTTTCTTTGATTTGATTTGTTAAGTAAATATTTTCTACCTTTTATATATTTTTCAATACTCTCACAAGTTTGTTGCGAGAAAATGCTAACATTTTACAGGTTCTGAGCCAATCAAAGAAGCTTTCTACATGTAGATGTGATTTTTAATAATCACACAAATTGATCATAAAAAGTATGCTTCGTTAAAACAACTTGAAGGGGTTAAATTTTCTATTGGGATTGTCATGACATCTCATTGCCATAACAAAAAATTTCAGAAACCATTCACATCATAACATGATCCTTTACCCTTCTCCTTTCAGAGCTCATCATTCATCTATGTTGGAGTCTACCTTTCATTTCCTTACACATCATGACTTCCCGCATGTCTACATTTCAGAGTCACTTACATTCCTTCCTTATTTGTAGTTTATCTTTTTTCTTCAAAATAAAACCATTCAGCTCTCGTTCCATGCCTTAATGGCAAGTTCTCTCATTGAGAGTCATGGGAATACATCATTATCCCTTGATCGTTAGATCTTGCAAGTGGCTCAACATCAGCTCATTTATTCACACTTTTCAATATGTACTTAGGTACTTTTGGACTCATTGACATCAATGGTGAGTTGCTCGACATCGACACATTTATTCGCATGGTAAGAATTGTACCATCGAGTTTTGTAGCAGGTGAAGTCTATATATTTTTCATGACACCATCAACAGTTTTGCAGCAGTATACTTCTAGCAATATGAGAGTACCAAAGTTCCACTTTCAGACTTCATCTTTGATTTATACAACCAAGAATTTCATATTTCTTCACTTCACATTCCATGATCTAGCAGTAGCATCAGTTACATCCTGATTTCACAGTTCATCAATTTTTTGGGTAATGTGGAGGTATGTTGTTTTCTAATCTTTAACCATGCAATTGCTTCAATGCTAGAAAATGAATGGATTTGGAAAATTCCCTCACCATGTTACATTACCTTACTCACTTTCATAAACTTAACACATCTTCATTTAGGGGGGGAGGGGGGGAGTTGTATATTCATTACCATTTACACATACCATAATCTCATTTACCATTGACCAACATGTCTCTTCCAAATTACACTTTGTTACAATTTGATTTGTTTTTGGAATGATTCATAAACATGAAGAAAATGTACATTGATGGATTATCATTTCCAGTGTATGTATACTTTGAAATCTTATGCAGTCATAAAAATGAATGTTAATGCAAGAACCATCATTTGTCATATCCATGGTTGTTAACACAAGAACCAACATTTTCCATGGTTGTCACACATCTAGAACCAACCATAATTAAAATTAGCTTCTACTCATGTATTTCACATCATGGAATAATTTATTGTTAAAAATATTATCATGCAAATCGAAACTTAAGAAGTAAAATTTTTTATGTACAGTTGCATGAGGAAATGCAACAAGTTCAGTTGGGGGGAATGTTTGGTCGCCCAAATGTCATATTTTCATCATATTCCGCCTTCAATATTCCTCACACTTATCCATATTCAACACTCCATTAACCATTCCCTATGCCATTTTCATAAATAATTATGGGTTACCTTGTTATTTTCCAATTTGTTTATTTTTAAGTATTTTAAGATAATTTATGATTAAATATTAGAAAACTAATTTTTTTCATTTATATCCCAAAGTTGTGTGAGCTTTGTGATGTGTAGGAATATTGGAATATTTTCAACAAATGCATTATTCAAAATCCTCTCAAATATTTCCTCCACATTTTCAAGATTTGGAGATAATTATTCAAGATAATTCCAAAGAGGAATATCATGAGAGAATTTGTGAGGATTTGAAGGGATAAACATTTTTTAATCATGGAAAATAGGTTGAGAGAAAATTGGAACTATATTTTAAAACATTCATGTATAAATAAGAGGGTTTTCTCCTCATTTGAGAGGAGGCCTTTTTAGTGGTGTGGAAGTAGAGAAATAATTTATGTCTTTCAAGATATTAGTCATGGATTGCTATGTAATGAATTGATTGTTTAATACAAGTGTTTTTATTTCTCCATGTTGATCTTGATTTCTTTATTATACATTAGTAGGGTTGATTTTGTGTGAGCTCACATGTAGGTTTATTTCATGCAATTATATGCTTTCTTGGTTAAGTTTATGTTACACAATTTCATGTTTTCACAGATTAAATTTACTTTAGTGAAATTTCCTGTTGTTGTAAACTATGTTCAATTTCAGTCGCATGTGTGTTAGAATACTTTAATGTCACTTTGATCATGCATATATTTTGCTTATGCCTCTAAGTTTATGCTCTTTCGGGATTGATAATTGATGTCGAAATAACTATCATATATTTCTCTCGAAAAATTTGGCGCCATTATCGGGGAGTCGCTAAAAGGTGATTAGAGTTTAGATAGATATATAGGTTGCTTTTTTTGATATTACACAACAAGGGGGAGGGGAAACGATAAGACGCAAGGACAAATTCACTATGAAATTTCCATGGTGTAACAGCCAAACGCATCCACTTTAGTGGGTCACCCCAAAGCCTTATTGTTCCCACAAACGTGTTTATTTTTATGCAAAGGGTTTATTTTCCCTGCAAGAGTGTTCTTTCATTTCCTGCAAATGCAAGTTTGTTTGTATGCAAGATTTCCTTTTTCATTTACATTTTTGTAGTGTAAATTTTGGGTTGTGAATTAGTTTATGCTTTCTTACTAGTTTACTTTTGATTTTGTACCTGTTCATCTTAGGTTTTGTACTGTTTTGTGCTTGTCATGTACTTGTTTTTCATTTTTAAGAATTCAATCTGATTTCAGTAAAATGATTTTACGATGAGCATAATTCTAGATCATCTCACTCGGATCCTAACAAAATTTGGGATATCCTCTTATCAAGAAGAGGAGATATTGATAGTAAACAAAGATATAATCACTCCTCCTTACAGAAACAAAGAAAAATTGACATTCGAAGAATCATGCATATCATATGAAGAACACCTATTTGAACATGAGGTTGAGGGGGATGAAGAAGGGATCTTGGGTGATCAAAATCATGAAGAATAGCATGCAAACGAAAGCTGCATCGAACAGTGTTTTCATGTAAGTACTAGTGTAGATCATTTTTGTTTTTGTTTCTACTTTGTTCAGATACATTTTCAACAGTTAAATTTCTATATTATTGTACATCATAGATTTCATTTTGAAAAATTGAATTTGAATTTCTATTTACTTTTGTTACATATATGGTTACATTGGAAATTTCATTACACTTAGATGATTATAAATTCTAATTAACCTAGAGTAGGTAGGTTTTAATTTTGAATAAGTGTGCATAATTTAAATTCACAAAATAGAATGTTTTAGAAAATATTTTTAGAAATAATGACAATAAAAAGTTTATTTTTAGGAATTCCATTTCTAGTCTTGTTAGGAATTTAAAAAAATAATAGCCTCTTCCCATTTCGTGAAGTAGTCAACAACCACTTTATTATGATGATGCCCCTAGGCTAAATCGGGGTTGCAATCCATAAAGTCCACCCCCCACTTGGTGAAGGGACCAATGGTGATAGTTGAATGTAATGGGGCAGGATGTGAGCGGATATTTCATGCAAACACTTGGCAAGGGTAGCACCACTTGACTGCATTAACACAATCCTTGAATATCGATGGAAAAAAATAACCTACTCTCATTTTTTTGGGTTGTAGAAATCCCAGATAGATGACCACCACATGTCCCTCCATGGAAATCATTAAGCACAGCCTCAACCTCCTCATGATTCAAAGGTTGACGCAAAATGGATTCAACCACATGGTGATACAAAGTGTCACCAACAATGAGTTAGTTCTTAGCTACATGATGTAACCGTCGATATTCATCCCATGAAAGGTGATGCGGGGCCTTCAAAGTTTGCAAATAGACGATAATATCCCCATACCATGGGTCCACAGTCAAAATGAGGAAAATATGCTCATCAAAAAAAGAGTCCGTATGAACCTCAACTTCATCCAAACTAGGAAAATTTGATATGAGCTCCACAAAAATAAACAATTTATTTGAATTTTCTGAAACAAAATCGATATCGAGGTCTTGCAAGATCACAATCCATTTCTTATATTTCCCCCCTATGATCCGTCTGGTGAGAAAGAACTGAAATGGATTGATGTGAGCCACAACCAAAGTCTAGAAAATGAGTATGTAATGTCTCAATCATTGAACCACATGAACGGTAGCTAAGGCTAGCTTCTTGACATGAGTATAACAAAGTTAAACATCAATGAGGTTTTGGCTAAGATAATAGATAACATGCTATTGGATCTCCTCATCCTCTTGAACCAAAACCATTCCAATTTTTTCTTGAGATGCGAGCACATATAACAAGAAATCATGGCTACAATCAGGTGGGCTAAGCATGGGGGTCGATCCCAAGACTTTCTTCAATGCATCGAAAGACTCCTGGGCTTGCTCAACCCAGATAAAAGGAATGTCTTTCTTCAAAAGGTACTGTGAAACCCCTAGTCAAATTAGAAAAAATGATAACAAACGTTTGCAAGAAGTTATCCATCCCTTACAAACTTTGAAGGTGTCTAATTGTGCACAGGGGAGACAGTCGAAGTATTACCTCAACCTTAAGAGGGTTGACACTAATTCCCTCCTTCGAAATGATAAACCCCAGTAAGCAGCCTACTTTCACGCAAAAGATGGGATTTTGTGGATTTAACTGGATTTGACATCGGGGGCATCTTTCAAAAACCAAGCATTGATGGTTAGGATGATCCACTATCAAATGAGAGTCAACAGCTAAGTCATCAAGATATACTTAAAAAATCTGCTGAAGGTCATAAAAAGCAAAGGTCATTTCGCATTGAAAAGTAGCTCCAGTGTTCTTAAGGCTAAAAGGTGTTAGATTTTTATCATTTAAGCAATATGATATTAGGATCTTATTTGAGAGAACCACATGCACAGTAATAATCACAAGAGACAAGAGACACAAAGATTTTCCTCAGGGAAATCATAAAGGATAAAAACCCACAACTTCCTCAGAGATAGAATGAGCACCAATGCTAGCAGTAAAACCCAAAGATAGAAAAGATGATCTCCATAGTTGATCTCTCTCTCACACTTGAGAGAGATTCTCCTCTCTCACTCATGTGCTCCAGTGAGTGTGTGTGTGCATGTGTTTCAAATAGAGAGGCTCACTCTCTATTTATATTCTTTCATTCACTTAAAGTCCACTCCAACAAGCCCTCCCCACTTAACAATTACTTACCAGGGCTGACATCTCTATGAGATTCTAATAACCCTAGTGCCCCAAAACTATGGGGAATTTTCCCTCTGCTCAACAAGGAGGGTTAACCTTAACTCAATTATGGGGATTATTTCCCTGACTTACAATGGAGGGTTAACCTCAATGACTTTACATGACTTGTTTACATTATTGAATCTCTCGATCGAAACATCGGGGCATGACATGACTCAATTACATTACAGATACTTCCCAGAATAAACATCGGGGTACGATACATAATATATACAAGTGAATACATTCTGAAGTTACAAATACATCAACAGTCCCTCTTAACTAGGAAGGTATTCTCTCGACACAATTTATCAGCACAAGTCTTCTTCTCTGTATTATCTGGATCATCATCAATTCATATTCATATTCAAGTCATCTTCATATTCAAGTCATCTTCACCTTCAAGTCATCTTCATTAAGTTTGGATCATCACTGGATCTGGATCATCATTGAGTCTGGATCATCACTTGATTTAGAGCATCATTGGATCATCATCAATTCTGGATCATCACTTGATCTGGCTCATCATAAAAGCTAGATCATCACTATATCATCATCAACATCATTGCTTCCTCTATCTCAATCAAATGGTGCAATCTCTTCATTCTTCTTGTCATAGGAAGTTCTATAGAGCCAACCCTTTTTCATGCTAGTTGTAGGCCTAGCCTCCAGGTAGGTCTTCAACATCTTCAACACTTATATCTGACCATGGAATGAACCATGTCAGAAAGGCCCGCCCAACACTTATATCTGACCATGGGAGGAACACATCCAAGAACCATGTTAGAAAGGCATGCCCAACACTCACATCTTGCCATGAGAGGAACACATCCAAAAACATTGTCAGAAAGGCCCAACACTCACATCCGACCTCATCTTGTCAGAAAGGCTCTGCACTTACATCTGACCTCATCTTGTCAGAAAGGTGTTTCACTTACTTTCGACCTCATCTTGTCAGAAAGGATCTGCACTTACATCCAACCTCATCTTGTCAGAAAGGCGCTACACTTACATTCGACCTCATCTTGTCAGAAAAGATATACACTTACATCGGACCTCATCTTGTTAGAAAGGCACTATACTTACATCTGATCATGTGGGAACACATACCACCTTTACATCACAATGGATCTGCACTAATCATGTCTGGACACATCCCATAATCACATCAGCATATATCAACACTTATATCTGATCATGTGGGAACACATTCCTCAATCACATTAGAATGGCTCTACACTGATCATGTGGGAACACATCCCACAATCACATCAAAATATCTCTGCCCTTACATCTAACCATGTGAAGCTCAGGCTTCCACCATGTTAGAAAGTCCAACAGACACATCAATTCACTTTGGAGGGAACCTCGATCTGGAGAACACCAAGCTTCTCCCTGAAGTAATCAAACTTCACTCTAGCCATTTCTAGCATAGAATCACAATAGGGCTGATTACGTCCAAGGATAACCTGCAAGCTTTGTTATGACCTATTGCATCTGAGGAAAACCTACAGGACCGTTTACATCTGAGCCACCTACGAGCTTCGCCAGTATCTTATGCTTAGACAACCTATCTCACTGGCTATGCTAGAACTCCCTCTTTCCAGAGATCTTGATCTGGATCACTTCTCCTCTCTACATCATATGAAAATTCAAGTCATATCAACCAAATCAAATAGTAGTTTTCAAAGGAAACATACTACCTCCCAAATAACAAGTGGCAACATATTTTGCTTCAGCTGTACTCAGTGTCATGTAGGACTCCATCTTGTCAAACCAAGAGATAAAACTTGATCCCATACTGAAGTAGCACATCAAAGTGCTTTTCCTATAAACGGCACTGCCTTCACTATACAAATCCACATAACCCTCCAGGTTAATCTTCTGATTCACCTCATACTTGAGCCCATAATCAACTGTACCCTTCAGGTACCTCACTACATGTTTTGCAACCATCAAGTGAACATGTCTCAATGCATTCACAACAAAGAAAATATCTAGTTTTGTATTCGTTAAGTACATCAAGGAACAAATCATCTTACAATACATCATGGCATCAACTGTCTTTGATGTCATGGGTGTGGTCATGGACTTGTAGTCCATCATCTTGAACCACTTCAGGATCTCTACTGCATACTTCCCTTGTCCCAAAGAGATTCCATCCGCATTCTACCACACCTTCATACCTAGAAAGTAGTGCATCATCGACAAGTTCTTCATCTTGAACTCGACAACAAGTCTCCTTCTTTCATCTGTAACGAGTACCTCTTTTCCTATCAGGAACAAGTTATCGACATATAATAGGAGCATCGCTGGTCTTCCACCTTCAACCTTGAAGCAAAGGTAAATCCTAGAGTCATCAATAATCTGTCCATCCTATTATACCATCTCGAACCTTAGGATCTTCTATAGTCACTCCCTCTGAAGCGGAGCATTATTCTCCCTCTGCCTTTCGTACTCTATGTATCTTGTACTGGAGTGACAAGTAGCTTCCTCTGCTACTATTATTCTATGTATCCATCTAGGGTCACCGAATACTAATATCCTCTATCTTGAAAAAGTTCTTCTCTCACCCATCTGTGGGCTTGTCATCCTCTATATGCTTTCATCTTCAACCTTGTATCAAAGGTTAAGATCTTCATCAAGCTCCTCATGTATGTGTTATCCCATGGGTGTCTTTTGAGCTCATACAAGGTCTTCTTTAATTTGCACACATGAGTCTATCGGTCATGTGCCTCAACTCCCATTGTATGCAAATGTCTCTTCATAGTATATGCCTTATTTCCGTGATAAGCCTCGTGCTATGAATCCTGCCTTGTATCCCACGATGTTGTCATCTACTGCATGCTGGATCTTGTAGATCCATATGGAAGATACTACAGACTTTCTTTCAGGTCTCGATGTTGCATCCTAGACATCATTCTTATTGAACTAGTACTCTCCTTCCCTTTCTTCTTGGCTACTTCTTCATAGCTGGAAGGCTCTGCATCAATTATGTCACTCAACAGTGTCACATAATTGCACTATGTCTGATGTTTCTTCATTATTTGAAATTATCATCATATTATTCTTCATCTTGGATTCTTTCTTGAACTGTCGTCACTTGTTCTTTGAAACAAGTCTCATCCTTCTTTTCTTGTAGGTGATTGTACGTGATCTTTCCTACAATTCAAATTCATTAGTTGTATGGTTAGAAACATTTCATAGGGCATATTCATAATGGCAAATTATTATGCATAAATATATGATCATGCAACTATTTTAGCCAATACAACATTCATCCATATCTCACGGAAACTTTCTAGATGCCTTCCATCTCTACCAGGACAACATTGATATTGTGCACTAAGTAGCAATGGAGAGTTGTATAGCACCATGGGATACTTACCCATCAAATGCATATTAGTAGTATACTGTCATTAATTCAAACATTATGTCATGCATAACACATCAACTGAATATAGACAAATGCATAACAAAATAATATCATGAAATGACAATTAAATACTTATCTTTATTTGTTTCGTGGGTAGACTCCTTCTTTAGCATTCAGCTTGATTATATTTTTCATTCATCATTTCTTATCCGAATGATAAGATGGATAAGAGGTTCTACAAGAGTTGAGTGCTTCATATTCCTCATCACTTGAGGGATCTTCTTTGGATGGTGAGAGCTTGATCTTCAGTTCCTCCCATGTTCTCTTCTCTTATTATGAGTCGAGCTTCATCTTGTGTGTACTCTTCCCAGAGTCTGGTGAAATTAATCACTTCCTTCTTGCACACATTCCTTGAATGAATGCATCCCATGATCTTGGGAGGCCATTCAAGGTGGTTATCACAACTTTTGTATTCTCCACTTCTTCTTCTACCGCTTCAAGTTGTTCTTTGATTTGAGAGACCCTTGTAAAGTATGACTGTATGGTCTCTGCATTCTCTATCTTCACATTCTTCAACTTTTTTCTCAAATTCATCTTCCAATTTATGTTCTTTCGTTCAAATATCTTGATCAAGGAATCAAACATCTCTTTCGGTGTCTTTAGGGAAGACACTTGTGGTATAAGGTGATCCATGATTGAATCAGTAAAGATCTTCTTGGACTTAACCAAGTTCTTCTCATGTAAGGATTTTAGCCTCATCTCCCTATGGAACTGGAACCTCTCCACTTACGTAGGTGTCCAATCCATTTTCTTCAAAAACCAGTGAGATCCAATACTTCCATTCTTGGAATTTGTAATTTTCACCAAGATTGTCATCAAGCTGGTGTGACTAGTCATTTATAAATGAGAACCTCAAATGTAAATAGCAAAAGATTAGATCTTACCGATTTGAGGTGTCCATTCTAGTTCCGGAGCTGGCTGGTCTAGGATTTGTCAGGGAAACCCTAATTTTCAAAACTTGGAATATTTCAGATCTGATTGTATAGAAATATAGACCTCTTCAAGGTGAGTTGTCCAATGTACGCCTTTTCTAAAAACACTGGAGGGAAGCTCTCGGAACAGGAAGCCCTAGTTTACCAATTTCTTCTGTAGAAATTCCTGATACTATTTCTATGGTATCTCTGAATTACTACTCCTATGAGTCTAACATTTCATACTGAGGTATCTGTGTCTGTCCTTGTTCCACCACCATAGGTTTCATTAGAATTGGTTACACCAGTCGGGGCTTATGATCATTTTCCCAAGGTGACCTGTTTCAAGACTGTTTAGCATATCAAAGTTGTACGGACTTCCACATGTAACTATTTCATCTTCTAGGTATAAAACTTTTACCATGTAAATTACATTCCGTTCCCTTTCTAGAACATCTTGATAAATTTCATTGGGACCTTTGTAGCTCGAGATATAGAAATTCTCCCTAGGTGTCCTGTTTGGGGAGAAATCCTAGGAGACGCTGGAACCCTAACTTGGAGGAAATATATATCATAGAATATAGATAATCTGAGGCTAAAACTTGGAAACAGTGTACATCAAGAATTTATATTGTACGTATGAAAGTTTCGGCACCTCATCCTTCTCCAATCTCACGATATAGTGAATATACCAAAACTATTAGTTTCAGTATTTTAGGGTTTCTTAAGGATGGTATCAAACTAGGGTTTGACTTTCCTAGAGTTTTACCCAACCAAAAAATGTTGACCCAGCTCTCTAAATTTCAATTTTTATGAGGATAGAAATCCTATGCCAGGATCACTAAAAAATTCCTCTTTTGTAAAAATCCCTAATTTCCCGCACCAAAAACTAAAAATGCTCGAAATCAATTTCTACTTCGACAGAAAGATGTGCCCTTCAATGGAGAGTTAGCCTAGCCTTATTTTGCTGATGGATTGTGGAGAGAGACCCAAAAATTAAAGAAGCCCTAAATTCCACATATGCATAGTGTCTCCTTCTTAGGTTAGCTCTGATACCATGTTAGATTTTTATCATTTAAGCAATATGTTCTCAGGATCTTATCTAATAGAAAAACATGCACAACAATAATCACAAAAGACAAGAGACACAAAGATTTTCCTTAGGGAAACCATAAAGGATAAAACATCGCAATTTCCTCAGAGATAGAATGAGTACCAATGGTAGCAGTAAATCCCAAAGACAAAAAATATGATCTCCACAGCTGTTTTCGCTCTCACACTTGAGAGAGATTCTCCTCTCTCACTCATGCGCTCCAGTGAGTGAGTGTGTGTGTGTGTGTTAAATAGAGAGGCTCACTCTCTATTTATTTTCTTTTGTTCACTTAAATTCCACTCCAACAAGTCCTCCCCACTTTAAAATTACTTACCAGGGCCAACATCTCTATGAGAGTCAAATAACCCTAGTGCCCCACAACTGTGGGGACTTTTCCCTCAGATCAACAAGGAGGGTTAACCTTAACTAAATTGTGAGGACTATTGCCCCAACTTATAATGGAGGGTTAACCTCAATGGCTTTACATGACTTGTTTACATTATTGAATCTCTCGATTGGAACATCGGGGCATGACATGACTCAATTACATTATAGATACTTCTCGGAATAAACATCAGGGTACAATACATAAGATATACAAGTGAATACATTTCGAAGTTACAAATAGATCAACAAAAGGAATTTTCTGGTATGCAAATGTACCCCAAGGAAAAATGAAATTTGTTTTGTGTCGGTCCTTGGGTTTGATATGAATTTTATTATACCCTCAAAATCCATCCATGAACGAGAACACCTCACTTCCTGCACATTCATCCAAATATGATCTATGAATTCTATGGAAAAGTTACCTTTAGGATAAGATCTGTTCAGGTCTCTAATGTTAATGCACACACAGATAGTTTCCTGCTTCTTGTAAACCATAATGGGATTGGATACCCATTAATTCAAGGGAATCGGATAGATAAAGCCAACCTTAAGCAACTTCTCTATCTCTGCCTTAATAGTGGGTTCCTTAAAGGGATTCATCGCATGAAAGCATTTTCAAATAGGTCTAGCATCCGAATAGGTTTTAATCTCATGTTCAATAATGCGAGGGTCTATTACCGACATTTCATCATACGAAAAATAAAAAACATATCGAAATTCTTTGAAGAGATTAGTGTATGCTTAAATCTCATCGGGGGAAGAATCTGCCCCAATGTAAATATTTTCTACTTTTCGAGGAGTTTGAGAAATGTTGATAGGTATAGTCGGTGACAAATTATCCATGTTCCCTTCGGCATACTTACTAGGAGCACGGGATCATGGGACTACCAAATTTCTTGCTAAGGATTTCCCTATAGTCATCACACTCCATACATTAAAGCTATGGGAGAAAGTAAGATCGATTCTATGACTCCTCCCAAGGCCTATCTAAACTACTCATGGCTTCGAGAATAGCTTCATCTGAAGTAAAAATGTCATCTAAGAAATCATGAGAGTGTGATGACGCAAACGCCCAAGAAGAAAACACAAAGGGGTCCTCCTCCTCCATCTGTCAAGAGGAAGGACTAGGATCTACAATGGGACCAATATTAGATTCATAAGCAATCATCATTGTAGATAATAACATGTCCATATAAGTAGGTCTAGGATCTTCATCTGAAGTGCTCGAAGAAGGGAGAGTCCAAGGATCTTCCAAATGGGAAATTCAAAATGGAGTCCAACTCAACGATGATGATTCACTACCAAGGCTAGAACCTGTCGTAAGAATTGGTGCAGAAATATTGAAATTCACCATCAATGACAGATACATTCCTGCCCCAACATTCTCAATTTTTTGCTGAGAATTATCAATGATCGAGACAGTAGCTCCTGATGATGCATTCGGACTAGAATTATCAAAATATTTTTGCTCGACCATGACAATCCTCCCTTCGAAAGGGAGATAAATAACTTGAAAGAGGGGTGATGTGACTGCTTTCATATTATAAACCCAGTTATGACCCAGTAAAAGGTTATAATCAACGGATGCATCAACCACCTTGACATCGATTGACATAGTCTTCCCTCCCAATTGGACTTGAAGAGAAGGAACTATAGCAAGCGAGTGGAAATATATCCCATCAAAAGCAGTCAACATGGTTATAGATCTTGACAATGTGGGAGACCCTAGACCCTTCCAACAGGCTAAAGACATCACAAAAGCTGCAGCGCCTTCATCAATTAGTGTGCATTTAATGGTGTTTTTCATACACTCCACCTAGACTAGGAGAGCCACATGGTAAGGAAAGTGAGGCTAGACTTCATGGGTTTAAAATTTAATCATTGTGGAAGGATGTGGATCAACCATCCCAACGGTAGACAACAAATATTTCCTCTATGAAGGGCAACTCTAACGGACTTCTAAGGAATACATCGCACAAGGTTTCTGTATGAAATCCTTGATAATGGAATAGTGTTGGGAAGCTTGGGAATTAGGATTGTGCCCCAAACGCTTTAAGACTCCCTTAGGAATATGAGGTGGAACTTCAAGATTGTCGACAAGATTGTTGATATGCAAAGGGACCTCGAGAGGAGCAGGTTCTTTTCCCAATTTAGGTTGCGTCGAACCATAATCTTTAGCTCATGTCACAAAATTCTCAACAGACATCATGTTGATGCACCCATGGCCATTTTCGGTGTTTGGTGGGTTTTGATTCCCACCAGAAGCTCTATTGGAGTCCATAGTCCTCGAATTCATATTTTGATTGTGCGGTAAAGGATCCATCAACATAGCTGGGCTCTATCCAATGAATTTCGAGGAATCTTCAATACAAGGGCACAAGTAAGTGAGGTGATATCCCCCACAAAACTTGCAAGGGAAATTGGTCTTATTTTTAGACTTCTCACTACTACATATGGCTCAAAATTCCCACAAAAGTTTGCCACGAAAAAGTTAAAATCAAATTTTTCATGGGAAAACAGTTTAATTTTTTGGAAAAAAATGAAGCGGCCCCCAACAATCATCACTATAGCAACGTTATGGAACTTTAGTCACTACAATGATGAAAGTTAGTCTCTGTAGCGATTAAAGTCCCATAACGTTGCTAGAGTAGTGAAAGATCCATAACCTCTCTAGAACGACGAATGTCGAAAAGAAAACTCGTTTTTCTTTTTTCTTTTAAAAAGGTCATTGTCTTTTTATTTTTCTGAAATTTTATCGTTGTGCATTTTCACTGGAACTGTGACCCTCATTGATCTACAAATACATGTTATTAATTCATATTTTCACAATCATTTCCTAGAGTTGCAACGATCTTTCTACTATTTTTTTGTTCTGTGATTTCAAGAGTCAGCTATTGGTTCGACACATCAAATTTTTGATCTCATAAGTTTTCCAAGTTAGTTTGAATGCAATGCACTAGTCTTTTTTTTGGTTGTGCCCTTTATGTTCCAACTAGGGATTCAATGCAATGGAGCAAATGTTTATATAGTTTGGGATTTTTGTGTCAAAATGTAATTTTATAAATTATCATGTGTTAAAATGTAAATTTTTAAATTTTCATTTCTGTTCAAATGTAATTTTTTAAATGGTGGTTTGTGTTAAAATGTTAATATCATGACCATCATCGTAAATTTCAAGTACACAATCTAACTATATTTAACTAGCCCCCTCAATATAGATAACCACAATGGTGTATCCTTTCAAACTTTGATAGTCATTTGACAATATCGACATTATCATCTATATCCATAATACCATTTGACAATCCTTTCAATTTTTGAGGGTCTACATCTATATTCATAATCTCATTTGACAATATCATGTCAATGTGTTGAAACCTTTTAATCTATAGTATAACCAACATGAACAATATTACCAACCCCTCAATTTCTTCTACATTAGATCCATTGGCACCATAATGTATACTTTCTTGCAATTAATAATTATAAAACCAACATAGGGAACCAATTAACCACTCATTATCCTATGGGTATTATCGCTTGTCAAAATTGTGTAACAAACCCTTTCACAAATACACTTAACCCAACATACCAACTCGCTTGGACATTTACATAGCAATTCATTACTTTATAAGGAAACACCATACCTATATTTAATATACCAACACATGCATTGAAGCAATATGTAAACTCCTAATTTGTGACATCATTAAGAAAATTCCGTTGCCCATTTTTTAAGGAAATATATAAATTCATGTTACGTAGAGTGAATAGCCATTACCCACCATAAGCCAATACATATTGGAACAACATGTAGTAATCCAAGGGAATTATAACTCAGGTAATCCTCTACACATGATTAGGTAATCCTCTAATCACCTCCTTTAATTTTCGATATCCTTTAATATATATATATATATATATATATATATATATATATATATATATATATATACTCTATTCAATTTAGATGTAGGTTATATATTGGTTAATGAGTTTTTTTTTGTTCCTATAGGCTATCTGAATGTCAAATAAATATACCTGGGAAGAAAACAATAGGAAGTATGATGATATTAAGGCAGCATTGGAGGAGAAGGGTGATGGAACACGTTATTTCCCTTGCAATGATTGCAAAGGTTTGCAAACTAGAATAATTTTAAGAACATCAGCTGAAAAACATTGTAAGGAGAAGGGGCATGTTGAAGGGGGGTATGAATACCATCCCTTGGTAAGACATTATTCATTACATAATGTACTTCTTGTAATAGTACCGATAATGTATTCACAATTTTTTTTAACATTTTAAATATATGCATTGTATGTTATACACTAATGTTATTGTGTTGTTTGTAAATATAAATACAACCCTCCCAAGATGTTGACCACCAGAGAGCTATTTTCCACATAATAGTAGAAATACTACTTTACAAGACGACGAGCATGGAGATCATGCTATTGAAGATCGATTTCTTAATGATCCTATGGAAGAAGATGATTTTATTGATAGTAATGGTGAATATGAGATAAATATATTTCTGCAAGACACATTTGCTCCATTGGATGAGGACAACCTCCATGATATTCATGATGTTCCTCTTCTCGAGAAGTCCCAAGAACCTCTTTATGAAGGATCAACAACCAATATTCTATCTTCTATATTCTATTCTAAATTTAATGGAGATTTAATGGATTTCTATTTGCAGGTGTAAGCTACAGGGCAGCTCGTGGTTTCTTCTATTGCAGTACTTTCTCTCAACCATTTCTAGTTTGTATGGCATATTCTTGCTCATGGAGGGATTGCGCTTTGGGTGAGCTATTGATATCTTTGGGGAAGCTTATAAGGACCATTATTTAATTTTCTGATGTAAATTCTCTGTATTTAAATTTCGTAATACTCTCAGGTTTAAATACTGAAATATTTCATGAAAAATGTTAATCAATGAAGAAATAGTGCCATTTCCCCACTATCTTGTTGTGAACCAATGTAATGTTGATGGATTCGAATGGATAAGTAAACTACTGATGGTTTATGGATGAATGTACTGTTATTTCTGTATTTAAAAGTTCATAATACTCTCAATTCTAAATACCCAAAATATTTCATGTGTAAATGTTAAACAATGAAGCACTAGTACAAGTGATCAATTTTTCCACGGCAAAACATGGCAATATCCACGGAAAAGCGTGGATATTGCCACGTCTAAGTGTGTTTTGTTCCGTGGAAACTATTTCTTCGCAATAGAGACGACCCATAATTTGTGTCGCAAGAGCGACAATGTTCTATATGTCGTTAGATGTCTAAGCCGCCGCTATATCCACGCCTGGCCGTCTCTGTATCCACACCTTGTCGTCGCTATAGCCACGCTCTGTACAAGGTTTTTTTTAAAATTCAAATCCAAGACGTCGCTATAGCCATGCCTTTCCATCGCTATAGGCATGCCTTTCCGTCGCTATAGCCACACTCCGTATAAAGTTAAAAAAAAATACAAATCCAAAGCATCGCTATAGCCACGCCTTTCCGTCGCTATAGGCACGCCTTTCTGTCGCTATAGCCACGCTCCATATAAAGTTTTTTTTTAAATGCAAATCCAAGACGTCGCTATAGCCACGTATTTCCATCGCTATAGCCACGCCTTTCCGTCGCTATATCCACGGTTGGTGAAATTTAAAAAAAAAATACTTGCAGCCGTCGCTTAAGTGACGGTATTTGAATTTAAAAAAAAAAAATTACCTGGATTATCTGCATAAATGAACTCACCATAAAGGAAAGCAGTCCTGTCAAAATACTGCAACCAAAGTTTCAAGACCAGTCAGTCAATTACATCTATAACTGTATTCAATGGCTTCACATAACAGCAGGCAAGGAATATACAAACAAAATCCCAAGACATAAAACATGCAAAGCTTCCTTCTATGTAAATACCTTGAGACTGACCACATGGATACAAATAAGTGAAGCAACTAACAGTATAATTATAATTAAAAAATATAGGTATTTACTGCCATATAGGTATTTACTACATGGTTAGACAGTGTGGTACATCCCTTTGATAGTTACATGATTGGTGAATTTGTTTTCACTGATATGTTGTACCCAAGCCTTTAAAATTATAGACATTTTGGGAGGTGTTGCAAACTAGAAGTGCTGCTAGAGCTGTTGGCTCCACGAATGAAAATGAACTTAGTAGTCGTTCACACTGGTTTGTATACACGCATCAAGCTTTATTCAGCAAATATATAAGCTGCATTTTGCTAGATAACCTGATTTCTTTTTGTTGGAATGACAGGTCTGACATTAGATGCATTGCACTTAGAGTATTGATATCAGATCTTTCTAATGCTTTTTGTGTCAACTTGTTGTAGTATACTTAGCATGATGGTAACATCAAAGAGCTTAATCAACGGGAACTTCACAATGAGTAAGCTGTGGCTAGTCGATCTTCCAGGCAGTGAGAGAATAGCAAAAACTAATGTCCATGGGGAGCGTCTAAAAGAAGCAGAGTATATCAATAAGTAGATCCATAACTACCCAAAAAAATGGAATAAGTAGATCCCCAAAGAAGGTGAACCAAACTTGAAATTTACAAGACAAGAGGCATCATTTGACAATGACAAAAAAATGGTCCAAGCTTCCTTGCCCAACAGAGAGTATAATTATCCAACAAGGATGGAGATTAACAAATGAACACCTAAAATAATTCTTCCCAACAATGAGAACTGTTCAACCTTGGCTAATTATTTTTCAACTTACTTGGAGTAACATCCACATAACAGATGTACTCTCAATTTAGTTCACCCAAACAACTAATAAGAACTGCATTTTAACCGGCCAACTATTTAGAGCTCTTTTCAACAGTGTAGGGAAAGTACACTGTTCCATTATCAATCCTTGTAGTTTGCCCACTGGCATCAACAATAGCAGCAGTAATTGCCAATGCAGCACTCGCATAAATAGCCGAGGAAATGGTGCGGCCTGTCCAGTTCCATCCAACAGCATTGAACAAAGTTAGCAACCAACTCAAACATAGGTTTCCAGAAAACATCGTTTATTCAAATACTAAGCAAAACTGGTGCAAGCATCTTTTAATATACAAATCAGTTGTTACATTTCAATGTCAGGTAGAATTTCAATGAAGCTAACAATCCACTTATATTTCTATATCATTGCACCAAAGATGGAGACTGCATCAAATCAATATTATCATCAAAGTTATGAGATTCAAGAAAATGATACTAAATATTAGCCATGCAGGAAATAAATTGAGATCAATGTACATTTTAAGTGCATCCCAGTTCCCACCACCCCAGATTATCGAGATCACAGTCAGTATACAAAGGGTAAAACCCTCCAAGCTCAAACACAGCTTAAATATTGCTTGAGAATACAATGGTGTACAATGATATAATATAGCCTTCACACCATGGACACAGCATCAAGGAACATGATTAAATTATTAACAGTTGCATTTGAGTAAATGCATACTGGCTTTCAACTCCTGCAGTATAATTAGTAATATTAATTACAAATGAATTGTTTTCCTTCATAATATCACTGCTTTACAAGGATGTCATCTCTGCAATCATGAATTATATCATTGCAGACATTGAAGTTAATAATTACTTGCTATAAACCACTCTGTTGGATTTGTGCTGTCTATTTTGTCAACTTAGTCTTCAAGCCTAATTTTGTATTCCTAATTCTATTTGCATTCTTGATTATTAGGAAGCCAAAAAGAAATGAGGAATTCGATTGCTTTTTTTCTAAAATTTTAGCACCTTTACTTAAAACAAACACAATAAATGGCAACTTATAAATGCACAAAACATACGTATCCACTATAATTTTCCCGACAGTCTATCATCCAAGGACCAAAACGCATTGCATATGACAGTTAGGTATTAAGGTTTGTCAGTTTAGGAGACAGTACTAGAAATTTGATTGCATATTTTGTCCTGGGTGTGTATAACAATCACCGTTAACATTTCAGCTACTTCTGTTATAACTGTTACTATTACCATTACCTTCTTGAGGCACGGTTAAGCCACATTACGCATAGAACATTATCATGGACTTTGAACTTCGAATTCCAAATAGTAAAAGATGGATCATTTGTGCATAACCTATATATTTATAGTATAGAAAACCTCAAAAATAGAAACCCAGCCAATGTTGACAAACTTCTCAAACTTACCAAATGATCCTTACATAAATACGACATGCATATAGAAATTGTGTGTGTGTGTGTGAGGCACGTAATGGGCACACAGACTATGTATTTGAACCTACACCAGCAGCAATGAACCCTGGAAACTATGCAATTAGTCATGGAAGCCTTTCTGTACATTACATGAGGGACACTGTTCTGTCAGAGTAAAGATCCAAGGCATCGGTCAGGCAACAAAGACACTTTCTTGCAGCAACACAGATGCAGGGTCATCCCTGAATTCTTGATACCCTTAAATGTCAAGGTTCTGGTATCTCCATGCCTCTATTGAACTCATACTACATGAGTAAAGAGGGGTTGTTTCACCTTGTATTCTATTTTATCCTGCCCTACACCTTGTGTGATCATTAATTATCTTCTTATTTCCAGTTTCGACATCATAGCACTGCCACAGTCACGTTTAATACAACTCCAGAATTACAAAACCACAAAACTATTTTTCCACTCTTTTACATCTCATAAATAAGCTATATCATTGCTACAAATAATACTTACCATGAAATTTTACTATAGCATGCATGCAAATATGTCAAGACAGGGGCATGTAAAGTCTTCTAGCTTCAGGGGGTGGCAGGTGCAGGGGCTTGTTTTTTGCTTTCTTTAGTTTGTAAAACTTGTGATATTGACCATACAGTATGTTAAAAATGTTAAAAATACTTGAATGGATTTTACAGATTAAAGAACTGGAAGCTCAATTGGCAAAGGAGAGGAAGGCTCGAGCTATATGTGAGACCAAGCTGAGAGAGCATCAGCGCCAGTCAGAAAAGTTGCCTGAGAAGAAGGATTCACTAGAACAAATATGGGCACTTCTTTGGGTGACATTCACGAGGAACAACCATGGATTTTCAAAAAAATGGATCGTCCTGAGCATAATCAGTCACCTATAGCAATCATAGGCACACCTACATGGATTCTGGGAAATTTTCAATCCCTAAACAGTCTCCTACAACTGTGAATAACAAAACAACAAAAAAATTAGGCATGTAGCAGCTTCTAATAATCATTCCTGTGTGTTATCAACAATAGGAGGAGCTTTCCAGCAATGGTTTTGAAGTTTGGGTACTTTACGGCAATGAAACAGCCCCCAAAACAACACATGTATCCATTAAAGCATCAATCGATACCTGCATATGCACCTATAGCAACGTTTAGGAGATACGACATCTCTAGAAGATTTATTTCTCCTGTAATGGCAAGATTGTGTCATTTGATTTTTTTATTTTTCACAGACTATACTTGAGAACTGTGAATAACTTACAAGGAGAATACTCTTCTTTTCTTTCCATTCTCTCAACGTCTGAAGCTGGTTGCATCTCAA
>LPNX010248161.1:12320-27896 GCA_001517045.1 Pseudotsuga menziesii
CAAACTTAAATATGATTATACTATATGTTTATCAAGATATGATAGTACATAAAACTGAGTCATTCCATAAACATTGATGTGTCATTATCTTTTATTTCGTTCTTTAAATTAATAATTATTATGAACCACTCTAAAAGGAATATTTAGTTTTTAGTTATTTTTCTTGTAACTTTGATACAATAATATATACTTGAATGTTATGCAACATTATGAAAATGCAAATCTATGTTTACATGGTTCCATTTTAAGTCCTCCTCCCTACTTCCCTTTAAACAAGTGGTGATAAGAAATTTCTGAAATGCCTAACCATAGATGAGTGCTTACACTTAAATTCTTCTTCCTTAGGTAGTTTGTACCATAACCATTTATAATTTTGGAGGTTTTTTCTTAACACAAATTAGGAGACATCTCTCACTTGTGGTTACGGTTTATTAAAGTTATTTCATATTATATTCTACCATCATTTCGGTCCAATAGGGTGTAGAGTATCACTTATGAATAACTGTCGTGGTTATCTAATGTATACAATAAAATTTCAATTTTCTATGGTTTTATTTAGATCATAATCCCAACTTATCCTCTAATGGTATTATGGCCTCTTCTCCATGAGTTTTTAAGGGAAGAATATTTGTAACAAAAGCTAACTAGCATACCATAGAACATTATTCATGTTGTTTCTCTCATTTGATACTTATACAAAACTAAATAACAGTATATATCAAATTGATTAACCATTTCGGAGATTCAAATTCTCAGAGATTGGAATGAATTTTCCAACAGAATATATGTTTATTATTGAATGATGATTTCAACAAAAGTAAAATATGGCCTTGTACAAATCAAGGCTCACCATTAATGGTGTGACCTATCAAGCACACATTAATTAATAACTAGTAACTAACTAGGTTTACTAACAATTTAGTTTTATTACAAGTAATCCCTGTCTAGATAACTTCATCCAAAAAGTATTGGTAAGGATGGATGTCACGAACAAAAATATTCATTCTCCAATGTAGCTTCATCATTTGGTAAGTTTGTTCGCTTGATAAGGTATTCCTTGACTCATATGGAGCGAAGTGTTGTGGTTTTAATTTTTGAAATGCACTTTTGTTGCAACACTATTTTTCCTTCATTGTCTAACATAGGAAATTTAGTTTGTATGTGAGTGGCTGAGCCCAATTTCTTCTTTAGGAATGGAACATAGAATTTGTCATGTATTTTTCCTTTATTTGGAATGTCTAGAGAATAGGTGTAATATACCTGATAAACCCCTTTGTAAAAAAAAAGGGAAAAAAAAACAAAATATTCTGCGAGGAGTATGTAATAATTACTCAAAGCCTAATATCCCCCACTCAATCATGTTAATCTTTTGACCGTATAAATATCGTCAATGAAATTTACAAATAAAATACTTTTCCTTTCTATAATACCAGTAGAGTCACACAATCATTGGAACTCGCATATTCAGAAAAGCATTACACCTCGAGTTATACCATATAGCTATAAGCCATTCAAGAATTCTGCAAAATAAAAATTTAGTAATCTATTCACCAATTAAAACATTGATATTCATATCCATCATGTAAACAAAGAAGTAATCCAGCACAACAAAATAACACAAATGAGACAACCATCTTCACGTGGTTCACCTCATCCACGAGGCTACATCCACCAATTTATTTGTTCTTTTTATTTCTTTATCAAATAGAGTGCTTACAAAAATCACGGCTCATTCATGGCCAATTTTTATCTTACCTCAAGGCTCTTCGCAGATAGACACTTGTAACTCAACAGCTTTCTTTTAGGACCCTTATAATCAACTCATAGAATAAAATTATTATCAGCCCCTTTAGCACATGATGAACAACATTTAGGTACCCTAATAGGTGGGTGTCCTGAAAACTTTATCTTACACTCAGTCAAGTGAATATTAGGTTTATTATTCTGTTAAACCAAGCAGCGAACCGAGCTCGAAAACCAAATCGGTAGTTCTAAAAAGCAACAAAGGCACATAGATATATATATAAAATATACAAATGGTTTTGGCATATATACACTATATAAATGGGGTTGCTAGAAAAATACCAGATCTAAATGCAAACGTAGACAAAAGCTAACAACTTATCATTGAGTGGGTCTATTAGAAAAAGGAGATCCTTATCAAACACAGGATCATTTAAATCATGACATAAGGGGGATGTTGGATCCAAATCAAAAATGTAGGAAACACTTAAAAATCATGGTCATCAGACCCGACTACAACATATGGAAACATTCAATCGCAGGTATAAGTATTCTATGGATCAAAACAAGTTCACCAAACAAGCTAGAAATGCATTTAAATAATGCAGAAAAAAATACTCAAAACATATTTATACAATGCCCAATACTCCACAACCTATATCCAACGGAGGCAATTTATGGACAAAACAAATCACAGGTACAAAAAGACTACCTCCCGGTATCTTCACAACAAAACGAGATATGGATGTCTAGCGACTCTTCTCCTAAGACGCATCTATGTTAAAGATTTGTGTATATCGATTCCAGATCCACCTTGACAATCAAGCATGATAATATTAAACACAACCAGGTTAATGTGAGGCTTGGAAGCCGATATATATAAAAAAATGGATCTTGCATCCTTAGTGATAAATCTATCATATAAAAAGGTAACTCATAGCTGTGTTATGGAAACACTTACCCAGTTCAAATAGCCTTCTTGGAGTTAAACAAAAAAAAACGTACCCCAGATTGAAGAGCTTGATCCATATTTTAATACGCCCACCTCGTGCTATGGTATTCTTACTTCTAGCTTCCAATCAACTTCCACAGCTAGATGAAAAACCCTCCCATCTAGCCATACTCTCCTTCATTCACACCCAGCTCCCCCCCGAGACGCAGGAATCCCTCCTCCTCAAATACACCTCCCTCCTCCATCAAAACTCTGAGTTCCATCAATTTCATAGAGCTACATCAATTCCCTTCCTCTATTAGCGCCTAAGCATGCCCTAAATTACCTCCTCCATCAGAGCTGGGCTTGTTCAGGAAATAAATAATGGTTGGTTCAACGTCTCTTAACTCCAATCGTGGGGAGTAATTAAAAGGTCTTCATAAGAAAAACCGGTTTCTCCCATTATTGTCCTTTCCCATAATCAAAGCAAACTCAAGGATGAGTATAAGATGTGTCAATTGGTGACTAAAATATCCTGTAACGGTTCCTAAACTCATGGCTGATGCAGAGGATAGAATCATATCCCATTTAATATAGGTATTCGTTCTTACAACGGTTATCCATAGGAAATAAGGCACATATATATATATGTAAGCTATCGCCTCTCTTATATATTTTAAATATATTTCTTCACTATAAGCTATTCAAATTTCCTCACTATATAATTCATTTCATATATATATATTCTCTTCAATAAATCACACTTTTGTTTATCCTATCCGTATATGTCTCTAATTCTTTGGATTGTTTTCTCCTTAGCTCTTTCTTTAACCCCTCGACCCCTCTCATCAAGTTTACTAGGATTTAGTATTCTGCTAGGGCGTCTTGTGTTGGGATAAGTTTTTTTTATCCATTAGTTATCCTTTTGTTAGGTTGTGTCATTGCATTTTCATCTTCTAAGTATTTTTCACTTGGGTAGTTAACTTTTTATCAGCCACAAGGTGTTGTCTTGGTGGGGCCTTGGCCCTGAGCTCCTCATCGAGACGAGTACATTAATATGTGAAATTAGAAAATATTCGAGGGCATATGAGAGGGATATTACATTCTCCCCCCCTAAAAAAAAGAACATCGTCCTCGGTGTTTCTTGTTTCTTTGACAAAACTTTTATTCTTTTCTCGATTCATCTCTTCTCACTTCGCCTTGCTCGGATCTCTCTTTCAGTTTTCTTTTCTGATCCTTGTGCGTTCATAGGACCTGCAAAAATCGGGTCTACCCAAATTTCACATAGATAAGAGTCAATTCATCATGAACGTAATTAGAAAGTCTTTTGCAGCATCGTAACTACAACTTAGTCCTTTCAGTAATTCATGTCCAAATCACAATTCAACTTAAACAAAAGTCATAGATTCTTTTCCAATATGCAATTTTCTAGCACAATGTTATAAATACACAGAAACAATGTACTGAGAATTAAGCATCCAACAAATAAAAGAGACACCAGTGGACGTGGTTCACCCCATACTTGGGGCTACGTCCTCCAAAATTAGTCAATTTCTTTCATTG
Source organism: Pseudotsuga menziesii (assembly GCA_001517045.1). NCBI lineage: Eukaryota > Viridiplantae > Streptophyta > Pinopsida > Pinales > Pinaceae > Pseudotsuga > Pseudotsuga menziesii. Next base: position 16,558 of record LPNX010248161.1, read on the forward strand.
GAAAAAAAACAACATATGAAGGTACAATTATCGCATCCTAAGTGATGTGTGATCCTTTTCTTTCCATAGTTTTCTCATGAAAACCGAGAATATTTTTCCGTGCTCAACCCAAGAACCCTGTAACCCTAAGGGCATCTCTAGGAAAAATATCTAAGTAAGCATGCCTCGCCATTTTTCTCATTATTGAAGCATACATTTATATAGGGATAATTGTAACAAAATTATCCCATCGTTACATAAAACCCTTATAATTATTTACCCATTTATACACTTAATGATTTGTCATTAGTTAGTCATAACATTCTTGTAATTACAACCATTTCATTTTACCAAATTCTCATAAGACCTTCTAATCCACTCAATAGAATGGTTTTATCAAACTATCATGCTTTTTACTTCTTGGAAACATACTACTCTCGTGACTATTGGCACAACGTACACATCTCAAAACCCCTATATTCATATGTAGAAACTTAAAGCTTAAATTAAAAACCAATCAATTGTAAGCTGAGATTAACAACCTTGGAACAAACAAGGGAGAAAGGTAAATCCTAGCAAGTTTTGGAAATTTGTAGGATCCAACAGCAGGGATCTGGCCATCGATAGGGTTTAGGTCTGAAAAAAAAATCCAATGGAGGCGCACTTAGGCTTAGGATGAACTCACTGCCCAACAGCACGCCCAAAACGTAAGCTGTAAGGAAACTTCCAAAACATGCCCATGGATTCGTTGTCTCCATACTTAAATGGAAGGGGGGGGGGGGAATCATACTTCAATCAACACCCATCAAATAAAACTAAATTTCCGTTAAGGTCCATGCACCTCCATAATGTCCATTGGAGTTATGCTCATAATAATGCATAAAAATTTGGGAACAATTCTCTCCCACAATTATCACCCAATATGGGAACATTAGGGTTTTTAGATGGGTGTATTTTAATAAAGTTGCAGCAATTTTAGTATACCTAATTTTTTTCTAACTTAAGACAATAAAACAACACAAGGTTCCAGCTTCATACAAGGTGAAACCCGCAACTTAGGAAGCCATGCAAAAACCCAGTCTAGACAAAAATTACAGGTCGTAAGGTAACTCTAACATGCACCGTCTAGGTTTTTCGTAAGGATGCAGGAAATCGACTTTCCACTTATATAATACATCCGAACCCATATTCCATGCAGAAAAATGGAAATGATTATGGGCTTAAGAACATATACCATCAATGCAATGACCCTTGAAAAAATATGCTGCAATATTAAGAAACGCTATGATCCATATACTACGGAACTGAAGGTCATTCAATGCACTAGAAAAAAGGAAACGTAAGCAAGAGATGATCCTGCATCAGCAAAATTGTAGCAGGCAGCGAAATGTAGTTAGGATTTTAATTTCCATTGAGGGGCTTCAGGAGTAATGTTGTCCAGTCTATTTGAAGAATTTGATTATCACTCACTTAAGAGTGTATTCCAGAACAACCACGGAGCTCCAACGTGAACTCCTAGGATTGTATTTAACAAAAATATACTGGAGTTCAAAAGCAATGTATTCTAGATCTATTTAATATATGAGATGGTACTCACATAGAGCTGATTTCCATGTTAAAACAAAACTCAAACGCTAATTACGAAGAGCATTGATCCGAAATAGATATGGAGAAGAACTACACTCATGCTTATACTTCAACAATCCTCTGTGGGAATGGGTACATTGTTCCACAGCATCACGTGATCTCCATGGAAGCCACCTCGTTATCCCATAACCCCAGGGATCCTCAATCCAAACTTTCTCGATCTTAACTTCAGGGTGGACTCTCCGCATAGGATCCGGACACTGAGACACATGTAATTCTATTCCAAAAATCGACCAGCAAGCTAAAGGAAACCCGATTTAAAGGATATTGGAGACCCCTTTTAATAAAACACAGATATTTTACTCTATGCAAAGCCATAAATCCCTCTCCTCCGAGGCAAAGATCTTTTGTTTAAACATAAATAAATAGAAAAACTCTGAGATGGTTTTGATAGCAATTAAGTTTGCAACCTCCAACCGCAGAGGTCGAACCTCATAGAAAAACGTAGAGCCCCCTTAAAAGATGAACAGCTGGTTATTTTCTCCACCTCCCCATGGCCCCCCTAGGTTGAACTTAGTGAATTATTTTCTAACACAAGGAGAACCTTTTTCTGCCTAATTTGCTCCCAATTCTCACAAGTAAAGGCAACAAAAAACAGTCACTGACTTAGCTGAGGCACGACACCCTCAGTCTTGCCATCAATTATGGCGTCAGAAAACTACCTCAGGGGCACACATAAATAATGCAGCAACAAAAAACCACTGACTTAGCTGAGGCATGACTCCCTCAGTCTCTCCATCAATTATGCAGCCAGAAAACTTCCTCAATGGCAAGCATTTATATAGAATAATGTGTGTTCTTTAGGTATACCTTGTTTATAGTATTTTCCTTAAGGAATATTATTAAGCCGTTTTACTTTATTATGCCCACCAAATATATATTTATATATACATCTTAAATTTGTATAAGATATATGTCAAGCATATAATTAATCTCATTAAATGGTATGTACCAATTCATTAAGTGGAGTGATGATATATTCCTATGTTAAGGTGACCATAATACATATAGACCCTCAACAGTCAACTCCTTAGGTTGGTTTCCTCACTTGAAACTTTTTAAATCTTTTAAGTCTTTTACGCCTTTTCATTGCAATTATATAATTGTGATCCCCTCTATCGTGGCTTAACCACAATTAGTTTTAAGTAACTAGGCTACGGTATCCTAGTTGGGATTGTCTCGACATAGTAGGAATCCCTAATGGGGTAGACCTTATTTCTACTACTGCCATAGCCCAATTCATACACGTGACTAAGGTATCAATTGTGGCTCTTTTAACTGTTCATTTTTATCCCTTGTGGGATTAGTTGTTAGTCGTTAAGCTATGTCGATGTCTTAAGTTTCCTAAGTATTCAACTTAAGAACTTAGATAGTATTAATTACAGGGTTTTACTAGTGGGGCCTTGGCCTTGAGCTCCTCACCAGAAAACGAGTATGTTATAAATTCATCGAGACACATACTTAGGGTATACAAAGGGGGACATTACATTCTTTGCCCCTAAAAATAACATCATCCTCAGTGTTCCTGTTTTTGACAATTCCCCCTTCTCACGAGTCATTTTTTCTTGCTTCGTCTTTTCTGTCTGGATCTCCTTTGACATTTCAAGGTTTTTTTTCAAGTTGCCATTTTTACCCAAGACCTGTAGTTTCCTGTAACAAGATTAGCCCTTCCACACATCATAACTTAAAACATAAACAATGGATCTTTTTGCAACACCACAATTGCAATTAACAAAACCATTCTTCTAGTATTTATAATAACACATGATTATTTCCCAATAATGTACTGGATTTATAAGAATTCCACTTGGAGGCTTTTAACTTCCCCTCTTTCACCCAGGGAAATACTTTCTTTGCGTTTACACATTTAAGAAATGTAACAATGTAATTACATTTGCTTAACACGTTCTACATTCTTTTACGTTGTCAAACTCCCTTGATTTTTTTTTCATTCTCGTGTGGACTTACAACAATTTCTGACGTTACTCTTCCTTTTAACCCCTAGTTAAAAGTTTTCTTCTCACAGACATCAGACAACGTCCTGTCTTCTAGATGTTTAGAATTTTTCCTAGGCATTTTGCCACACCATATGCCTAACACCAATGTCCTCATGTTGCAATCGCTTGACTAACACCATTGTGCTCCTGTAGCATATATGCCTAACACCAGTGTGCTCACGCAGCAATCACTTGCCTAACACCACAGTGCTCCCGTAGCATCCAAAGTTTTTCCTTGTGCGTATTAGTATAAATTTTAACCTTGCTAATTGCAACACACACTCCTTGGTGCTTGCATGACTTTACTCTTATTGTCCCGATGCATGAATCGGCTACACAATCAGTCAAATCATTCATTGATAAACCATAATTTCATTAATTAATCATTAGCATTTTATAAGTTGCAGCAATTTTACCACCGTTTATGAGTCATACCACCATGTGAATCATCCAAAATAACTCCTTACTCGTTCCTGAGCAATCTAGTGCAACTTTTATAAGCAAGTGGATTTTATATACCATAGTGTATGTGAAGCATGACCATGGTTATAGTTTGAGTAAAATTCTGTAACGTCAGTATATAAACATCATAATCCACAGTTAATCCTTGGTTTATAAAACCTTGAAATTCGCCAATTTATAATAAGTAAAAACATCACCCATTCTAACCTCATGATTTAAACCAGTGAATCTTTTTACTAACCGTCAATACCGGCTCATAGAATTCCTTGCATAACCCTGCACTGTTAGTATATCATTTTCAAATACTAATAGCAAACTAACATATTTACTCATATGTCTTGGGATAGTTACGAGTGAAGGGAAACTTCAATATTACGTGACAATAATGAGTGATAAGTTTAGAGAGGTAAGAATATTAGGCGATATCTAGTTCTATCTTCCTATTAGTATCTTTTTAGAGAAACAATATAAATATCAACAAGACTCATCCTTTTTGGTTAGGCACACTCTTTTGGAACCATCTATGCATACACTAGTAAACATTTTTGTATGGACAATGTTCATTGAGGTTAGCAGTAAGCTTAAAATACCATTTTCCTCTATTCGACCCACAACAATCATCATACACACAAGTAATCGGTCATAATTATCCTCGTAAAAATTTCTAGAGTTTGAGAATGATGATTTTCTTCATAAATTGCAGCCATGATGCTTTGCATATCTCATGTCGCCATTCATATGCATACTTGTTATAATAATCAAAGTATGTGCGAGATGTACCTACCCCTTGATAACATCCATCTTGATGTACGAGAAAATTACCTATGCACAATAACCTTGTTGGTTTCGTATTTAAGGTTTTAAGAGGATACTCATCACCTTGTCTCAAATTGATCATCTTATCAATTTCTAAATTATCAACGTCATGCTTTGTTAATTCAGCAACAGAAACATTCTAGATATTCAATGTGAACCCTTTACAGTGGTACCATCCCAGACATTCTTGTTTTCACAAAAATTACGATGAACCTACAATTGAGTTGTTAGCACATATAACATAATCATTATAGAAGAAAATTCTTTCCAACAAATAAATGAAAAGATTGTCTGCCATGTAATACTTTTGTCAAAAGGCTATTTACCACTTATCTCTAAGCCCTTTCGATTCTAGTTATACCGCATCAAGTTTAATCCATTAAGTTGCTTATATTTTCCACAATCCTTTTCTTCTACCAAGGTACTTCAATTTCATAAACAAGGAATTCAATTTGGACTATCTTTAGAAGGCGTTCATTGCATTTTATTTCAAACCATTTCAATTTTTTTCTCATGGCAACCCTAAATGGATAGGATGCCAAGGCCTTAAAAACATATAATGACCAAGGCCTTAAAAAACTTATAATTTTTTTACATTATAGCAATAGAAGCTAGAAACCCAAAACCCCAATGTAGATTAGGGATACAAAAATCCCCTCTTTTGTTTGACTTATAGCCTGCATAAGAAGGTTAATCCAAGGTTCAAGCGATCATCATTATTTCAAGTAGTTCGGAGTTGATGTATCCAATCTTCTGCAGAACTTAATGAGAAAATACCACTGAGCATAGAAAACTGCAGTGGATACCTATTGTATTGCTCATATTTAATCCTATGTAGAAATTAAATCTACGCTGTATAAAAGCTTTGACTTGAACCAATACTTCCATTGCTGCCCATGGAGTTGTTACTGGGTAGTCTACAATTGACATCTCTATAATATAGATATGAATCGATGCTCATTGCAAGTTTTCAAAAAGCCAATAAAAACCCTACCAACGGCTCCTAGTTATTCCTTTCATTTTTTACTATATATTTAGAGGACAAAATAAAAATGGTTTTCTCGCGAGGTATTGCTTACCTAAATTTCCATCTATTACTATGCCCATATTTCCATTTTAAAAGATGTGGGACAATCAGTATACTGACTTTGAAAACCTTGAAGCATCTGAAGAAGGTTAAAAACTTTTAAGAAGCCTTAGAAAGGTATTTTCTCTTTAGTGAAATTTTCTGCATTGCTTCCTCCAAACATGTTTGATTTCCTCAACAACTTTAGAGCAAGCTCTTCATTTCTCAAACCTTTTACAAGCACATTATCCACAAAGCATAGAATTTCACAATGAGAATTTTATGTATTTCTTCCCTCATTATAAGAACTTTTGGTGTCTATCCACATGCCTTCTTTTCTTTAAAATTATTGAAAAAGCATGACATAAGTTATAAAGTACATAACAATGTGATTTTTAAGTATCACATGTATTTTCTGTTTGTATGGGCTTTTTGGATCATAGATTTAACAAAATATATTTTTATTATTATAAAAAAAATGAGTTCACTAATCTTCTAAAGAGCTTTAGAATTGAAGTGAAATAACTTATTTTTCAAAGTAGAGTTTGAGGCTAAAATATTTAAATAAGTATTGTTGGATGTACATCCCTTGACAGAAGCTGCTCCTCTAGAGTCAGAGGTAAGTCCATAAAGAGCATGTGCATTCGGTTTGTATTTTCATTTTGATATGAAGGAAATTCCATAATCCTCATTTGTATCTTATTGTGAGTTTTCTCAAGGTAGATCTTGTTTTATTATGTGGAATATGTAAATATCCATAAAAGTTTATGATTAAAAAAAACTCTTGATAATTCATGTTGATCTTTTTATTAGTAAATGTAATTATATGAAACCATTCCTCTTTATCATCCAACTAACTCATGTTTATATGTCTCCCTTCTTGTAGATGCGCTATGGATGTAGAAACTTGTTACTTGGTGCAACTGAAGATCATGAACAAAATCTATAATACATACAAGTTGTCCTAGCATAGTTTACATTATCTTCTTGTTTTGTTCGAGGTGTTGATCTATTCAAAATTGGAGTGTTGATACAAAATTTTAGTTATGAGACCGTTGTTAGAGTTATAATGTTTGTTAGCCTTTGATGCCACCATTAATGGTGACTCTTTGTAAAGCTTATTGAAGGTGCTAACAAAACGAAATGAATTTATATGTATGTATATGATGGTTTTTGTTTTCAAATTGTTTTTTTAAAGTGAATTTATATGCATATGATGGTTGTTGTTTTCATATTATTTTGTTCTTTTTACAATAGTATCATTAATGACACTTTGTAACATTTATGAAAAGTGTCACTATAAAGTTATTAGTTGTTTGAATTTATATGCATGGATAGGATGGGTATTGTTTGAATTTATATGCACGGAAATAATGATTATTATTTGAATTTATATACATGGATAGGATGCTTATTGTTTTCATGTTGTTATATTCTTTGTAGAATATATTAGTTGATGTTGTTATATTCTTGGTGCCCTTGCGATGTGACTAAATCCTTAATTTCTACTTGGTTTGTGAAAAATCAGATGGAATCTCAATGTACCATTCATGGATTTACTTACGAGCATCAACTTATGTATATGAGTTTTCATTTCATGCAGGATTATAAGTTTTTCTTGACCATGATATTCTCTCATGTTCCAACTCATTCCTTCATTTGAATAAAACTTATTTTAATTTGTTAGGGTGTCTCTTTTTCCTTGATTTCTATTCAAAAATGGATCTCCGTAATTAGCATTCATATTCTTATTCATGAATTTTATGATGTGAAACACTACCTTATTTGTCGATCTAGCTTGTTATTATATGCATCCCTTGTTGGACATGTGCGGTGGGTAACATGTGTGGAATCTTTCTATCAATAATGATCACATAAATAATTCCATGGGTACAAGTGGTCATAGCTTAGATTACATTTTCTTTATATTATGTTTAGTGATTTGGTCTAGTCAACCATTTTGTAAAGTTTATTGTTCCCTAATTTTAGTCCTTTACCTTTGTTGTAATTTATAGTGTATAGAGATGTATTTACACCATGTCCATGTATGCTAAGTATTTATTTTGAACTAGTAAATGGATAGAATAGTTCTTGAGAGTATTACTCTGAACACTTATAACAACTGTCATGTAAAATACCCCTTGTACCTTAATGTTGTTAATTGTGAAAATGAGGTAAATGTTGTGTTTTGTTGTTACTACAAATGATTCAAGCTTTTAGCGACAAATCTTATTTCATATCTATATGTCCAAAAACCATGATTATTGTAATACAATCATTGATAATTTTATTTAATGTAAATACCCTAAGATATTATTCATAACAAGAGCATGTCATCATCATAGTGTCCTGAAAATGACTTACTATGCATACGATAAAATAGTAAGATAACGGTAACATTTTGATTATCTTTTATAGTATTAAATTCCATGATGATATGTATAGAAATACCATGAAGAGTGTAAAACATTTCAACACACAGAGACACCAATACTCAAGCGAAAATAAACATCACGAGACGCAACATGAAAAGACACCAAAGTACATGGTTCACCCCAAAATCTGGGTTAAGTCCACCAAATAGTTGAATCATGGGATATTTATTTTCATAAAAGGTTACAATATGCATGCCATGGTTTCTTTTTCTTTTTCTCATGGGCTCCCTCTCTAGGAGTAAATACTTAGTCTCTAATAACAAAAACATAGGCCCTTGTGAATCGAGAGGTAACCATCATTCTCATCATAAACTCAAGACTAACCCTCTTTTACTTAATCCTTCTTAAGCAGTCATTAACTTGTCCATGCTAGATCTTTACCTTTGCTTGTCAATACAGAAGAGGGAGAAGGTTGACAACTAAGCACAATGAGGGTTAATAATTCAGCACAGACACCCACTAATATTAGGGTTGATAATTTTAATCACGAGAACCTCTGAGACACCCACTAATACTAGGATTTCCAAGATGCAAATGAATGAGAAGCAATGCTCTTAGTTCAAATGCAAAGACATGAATAACATTAGACACATAGAAATCCATAAAATCACAAACAAAACTAGTGAACATCAATATATATCATTAATTGATAATTGTGCTCATGCCCATCAAATTATTTTAATAGACAACAAACGGTTACGGCGTAGTATCAAGTTGTAAGCATAGCTCCAAACCAACTACGACCTAAATCATGCTCATGCCCATCAGATTTATTTAATAGACAATAGAGCGGTTATCCTATAAAAAAAATCATATGCACAGTCCCAAATGCAGAGACATAAATAAAAATGGCTAAACATCAATATATACCGAATAATTGATAATCGTACTCATGTCCATATGATTTATTTAATAGACAACAGAGCGGTTATGGTCTTCTATATAAAAAAAATTGTATGCATAGTCCCAAATGCAGAGACATAAATAAAAACGACTGAACATCAATATATACCAATAATTCATAATCATGCTCATGCCCATCAGATTTATTTAATAGAAAACATAGTGTTTATGGTCTCCTATAAAAAAAATCGTATGCAGAGTCCCAATGCAGAGACATAAATAAAAACTACTGAACATCAATATATACCAATAATTGATAATAGTGCTCATGCCCATCAGATTTATTTAATAGGAAAAAGAGCGTTTATGGTCTCCTATAAAAACAATTGTATGCAGCGTCCCAAATGTAGAGACATAAATAAAAATTACTGAACATCAATATATACCAATAATTGATAATCGTGCTCATGTCCATCATATTTATTTAATAGACAACAGAGCTTTATGGTATGCACACTGCCAAATGTAAACATAAATAAAAATGACTGAACATCAATATATACCAATAATTCATAATCCCGGAACAAAATAAATAAGCTAAAAGGAAATGTCCCACCACACACATAACTCAATAGATAGAGAGATTAACTCAAAAGCAATCCATCAATACATAAAAGCCCATTCTAAGGAGTGGCCACCCATCCTTCATCTTTTAACAGGAATATATGCTGAATCGTAAGCTCAATTAAATCCTATATATATGTAATATATATATCTCATATTTGAGTCTCAGTCCCATTAATTCCTTTAGAAAACAAAAAGATTTAAAACAGTTCTACTCTGAGATAAAGCATATAAGCTTACCTCGAGTGCAATCTTGCATACAGAGAGGTCACGGTTCATACCACCCAACTCCTAGATACTCAGAAGGACACCTACACAAGGGAAAGTCCCTCCCCAAAATTCTCTAGCCCTAACTGACAACGAGATAAATAGAACATTTTATGAAATGAGAGAGTTAAGAGCTAACATCCCTCCATTATGTGGACATTGGCACTGTCTACAAGGCCGAGAACCCCAAATTGACATGGCTCGCCCTATGGAGCAGAGACATGAGTATTTTTTGTCATCATGTTTTGGTGCAGGAAGCCATTTCCGTCACTGCATTGTTCTCTGACCTAAGTGCATACCTTTTGCACTTACATGGCAGCATCCTACACAACGATCTCAGTGTGTGTTTGTTTTTCCTTCCAAAAAGTTGAATGCTCCAATATATATCTTGCTAACTCCTACTTCCATAATCAACGGACCTGCATCCCTCGTAACGCCTTCATAATTGGCGACCATAAAATAGTGCATTCATGATCAATGTATATTAACTTAAAATCATCAATAACACCTCCTCAATAATTGATGTAAGACCAGGCATTTCAATAATCCCTCCAGAGTTAATTGCTATAACCCGAGGCAAATCAATTAGCGTTTATCTTCTCCACCAATATATCATATAAGAAAATTATTTTTCTATCTTTTTTATGTTCATATATATATATATATATATAATATTTAATTTTCTATAATCTCGGCTAATATATATATAAGTGAGGGATTTCTTTTACCATGTAATGTTGTAACATTATATATAATACATATCTCAAATGTATATCTCCAATATATATAATATTATCTATTATTATATATATACAATGTTGTACATAAAATATATATGTATAAGGTTTGTTTCACTATATTTTTCCATGATTATATGTAACTTTATATGTTCTACATATAATAAAGATCTTTCATACATACATACATACATACATACATACATACATACATACATACATACATATATATATATATATATATATATATATATATATATACGTGTATGCTATTTGTTTAACTATGTAATGCTCCATGATTATAGGTAACATTACATGTTCTACAAATAATACATATTTCAAATGTATATCTCCAAAATATATATAATATTCTCCGTTATTATATATATATAATGTTCTTCATTATTATATATATAATGTTTTACATATAATATATATATATATATATATATATATATATATATAT
>LPNX010248211.1:0-27405 GCA_001517045.1 Pseudotsuga menziesii
CGCATACGCACATGTATGTTCTATACTATGTGAAGTATTTATTATTTGAATGAAAAATTTTGTGAACAACAACATGAAGAAAAGTTTGAAGTTAGTCCTCCCAACCTTAAAGAACATAACCCTTATGCAAAGTTTAGTAAATGTGATTTTCTTTCAAGTTAAAATCCAATACTTAGGTCATATAATATATAAGGAAGGAATTTATGTAAACCCAGATAAAATCAAGAAAATCATAGATTGGTGAGTTCTTAAGCATATAACGGATATTTGATCCTTTATGAAAATCATGGGTTACTATCGCAGGTTCATTGAAGGGTTTTCCAAAATTACTTACCAAATAACTTCACTTCAAAAGAAAGGAACCAAATTTGAATTCTCTAATAAGTGTCAAGAGAGTTTTGAAAAAACAAACTTAAACCCTTGCTTACAACTGTACCTATTCTAAGAATAGTGAATACATACAAGGACATTGTTGCGTGTATGAATTCCTTCTTAGAATAATTAGGTGGCATCTTACTAGAAGATAATTGTGGAATCAATTATGAATGAAGAAAATTTAAAGAATATGAAAGAAACTATGCAATACATGACTTGGAACTAGATTTTATTATACATTCATTAAGAATGTGGAGACATTACTTAATAGGAAGAAAAATCACTTTACTGTACAATAACATAAGCTTCAAATATTTAAATTGTTCAACAAAGTTTAAATGCTCACCAAACAAGGTGGTTATCCTTCTTGAGTGAGTATGATTTTGAAATTAAAAACACATAAAAGACAAAGAGAACAAAGTGGTGGATGCCCTAAGTAGGAATTCCATTCCACCTTGGTAAGTTGCTTTCAGTAGTTATAACACAAATCTTGAAGATTTAATAAAATAAGAAGCTAAAACTAATGAATAATACTTAAAATAAAGAAAACTTAGAAATGGATGTTAATAAAAATGATTCCTTAGTTTATCTATAAGCTCAAAAGACTTTCCAATCTATAAAAATAGATTATATATATATATATATATATATCGAATTATGAAAAAGTTAAGCAATTAATCTTGAATAAATTAGCTCAATAATTGTAGTTGTTGATGAAATAAGTAAAAACCAAAAACTTGCCACTTACTCATTCATTTACTGAAATCTTGTACGCACCCTATGATATTAAATGCTCATAGGAAATGTTGATATGTTGCTTAATCGTTCATAGATATGAAAGTAAATGATCATAGGAAACAATGCCATGTTGGCGAAACTCATTAACTTTTAAACCTTATTTATAATATTTTTAATCTGTCCTCTTGCTTGATTATCCATATTGGTAGTACATCATCTTAAATCTAAGTATTTCATTTATATAGTATCTGGATTGTCATACGAAGGATACACAGTTGTGCAAGTTGGTGTTGTCATTGTCGGTGAGAGCTAAGGAAAGAGTTGTAGATTTTTAAAAGAATTTGTTAGAGGGTGTGAGTTTAATGCAACCCTAGATATAGTTGATTAAGTGTTTTAAGGGTTGGATCCCTTCTAATAGATTCTTTAAGAATTTGTAGCTAGGTCCTTAGCTCTCATCGTCATTTTCATTAAGTTCCACCAGCAAGAACACAATAAATTTTACACACGGAAGGCCTACATGGGAAGTCTAGAAAAGCAATCAAAGTTTATGTTTGGATTGAGTTTATCTTTGGGTTCCTTACATTTTTTTCTCGTTCCAATAGTTATTAGTAGATTTAGATTGATTGATTCAATCTGATTCCATTCAATTTCTAACTAGGTGATTTAGGAGGTCTATTTAGGTTTAATAGATTTTTTTTATCATTTGTTGGGTAAACAAACAAATTAATTAAATATAAAATTTTGGAATTATATTAATAGATATTTAGATATTATTTGAGCTTTTGGATTTTTTTTTGTTGGTTAAGTGCCCTTTGACTTGTTGGGCATCTAAGTCGTCTTGGGCGAACCTTTGGTTTGAGAAACCACCCATCTAAGCCATCTTGGGTGAACCTTTGTTAAGCCGTCTTGGGTGAACCTTTGGTCTGAGAAACCATGATCCAGGGACATCTAAGCCGTCAAAATCACCGAGGGATCGCACGCGCCCTAGCCACACCAACCCTTAGCATGGTTGGATTTAAATGTGGCATTCCACGAGAACCCGAGCTCTGATCGTGGGCCGCTAAGCAAACTAAACCCCTATGGACAGTTTTCTCTACCAAAATTTGAAGAGCTTTTGGACTTGCTTAAGGAGATCAATCATATTAATCAAGTGTAACAAATATATTACATAGATTTATTTCATGGTTGTCTTATTTTGTTATAAAATTAAATACATTAAATATAAAAGTTTGTAATTATATTAATAAATATTTAGATATTATTTGAGTTTTTGGGCTTGTTTGAGCTGATCAATCAGATTAATCAAGTGTAACAAATGTATAACACAGATTTATTTCATGGTTTTTTTTATTTTGGTGTACTTAAATTCATCTTAATTAAGATTTAAATAAGGTTCAAACAAATAAATTAAATATAAAATTGTAATTATATTAATAGATATTTAGATATTATTTGAGCTTTTGGACTTGTTTAAGCTGATCAATCAGATTAATCAAGTGTAACAAATGTATAACACAGATTTATTTCATGGTTGTCTTATTTTGCTATACTTAAATTCATCTCTATTAAGATTTAAATAAGGTTTAGCTAAAGGGTAGTTAAAGAAATGGACAACAATTTGTTTTTTTAATTTTTCCATATCAGTTTTTTTGTTTTTATTGTTTATTAAATAGTATTTGTTTTGTGTTTATATTAACTCTAACTCTAATAATATGGTATGAATAATGGATATAAAATTATATATTTTAGTCTTGTAATGGATATAAAATTAAAAATTTCAGCTTTTGTTTACAACCCGTCATTTTCACAAAACTAAGTAGTTGGTTGTGCTTGTCAGAATTCACTGGCTCCACTTTACTTACTTCTGACTATGCTAATATATTCATAAAAAATAATTGCACAGCAAATTTTCCAATAAATCTATTTTAATAGGGAGTTTATCTTTCAAAATGCTACCTTAATGCTGATAGAATTGACGGGAGATTACTCGTTATATCTATGGATCGGCAAGGAGTGTTCAATGAATATGATCATAGAGAATTCATCTGATTTCGGCACAGTTTTACTGAAACTGGATATATATTGTTGCATATTTTGACCTATCTGTTCGATGAACAAAAGTATAGATGTATATGTTTTTGAATCCTATGGAAAATGTAATGCCCTGTGCCCTGTCCTGTAATATTAATTAATTTAATTGAACAAATTGAACGGCGGTTATATATAAGTAAGATGATCCTATGTTATTGGTCATGCTGCTTGGTAATAGTAGACAAAAGTATGTTTTTTTTAAAGAGTCTATCTATCTTGTTAGATCCAGAACATAAAGTAAAAGAAGATCAATGAAGGTGGAATGGATTTTTTAGAATGCAAAATGGTTCATTCTAAGACTTTTTTCCAAGGAAAAGAAAGAGTGCCGCGTGCACTGCTTGAAGATGCTCTGTAAAGCCTCCAATGCATCATTGAGGCGTATTGTTGTGTCTAAACACAAATTATACAAGGAAGTATGAGTTAGGCGTAGCAATAATCATATGCTTTCTGGGTTATTTTGGCAAGCATAATTAATAATCATATGCTTTCTGGGTTGTTTTGGTAAGCACATTACATAAACATTATTGTATGAGAAGGTTCCACATGTGTCTCATTGTACTCGGGTAGAGGTGTTCTATAAAGCAAACCAAACTTTTAGAAGAGAAACAGTCAGCGAGGTAAAAGAATGTAGGATACACCCATGACCTAATCACTTAATTGGTAATGGCATAAACATTTTAGTTTAAAAAAAAATCTTAATTGGTAATGGCATAAATCCTTTCATAATTTTCTTGTATAGGGGTGTCATTATATTATGATTTCATTGTCCA
Source organism: Pseudotsuga menziesii (assembly GCA_001517045.1). Taxonomy (NCBI): domain Eukaryota; kingdom Viridiplantae; phylum Streptophyta; class Pinopsida; order Pinales; family Pinaceae; genus Pseudotsuga; species Pseudotsuga menziesii. The sequence continues at coordinate 3,975 of LPNX010248211.1, forward strand.
AATGTATTTGAAGCAATCAATTTTTTTATTGCTAGATGACAACTTTGTCTAATATGTACTATGTAATTTCTTACTTTTTAATGAATTACTCATTTTCTTAAGAGAAAGGAAAAAATAACAAATTGGCCCCTCAAGATCCCTATGTTTTTATAAAAGTCAATCACAAATCCTAAGGTCACATGTAACATTAAATGTTTTCATTATAAAAAATATATATTTTTATTATTTATTTTTAATTAATTTAATAGAAAAATTAATTCAAAACTTTAATGTCTTTAGACTTTTTTTTCACTTCATCATTTTCAAACAAACAAATCAATGCACAAGATTGTTTTTTAAATAGAAAAAATTGATTCTTAATTTGTAATTACAATATTCTTTGGACCATACTTGAAAAAGCTGGCTATTATATCATAAATCAATTGTTACTTTGTCAAACAATTCTTGAATTGACAACGTTGGTAAATCAATAAGTAGATAGAACATATATGGTTCGGCAACATTCGTAAACCAATAAATAGATAGAACATATATGGTTCCAAGGGCATACAATTCACAACTATCTATTATAATAAAAAAATAAATATTTATTCAAATCATCCAATTTAATTTAATGGGTTATGTTTGGCCCTATCTCCTTTGCTTAACCCCCTCTCTCAATAGAGACTACCATCATTTTATATTACCACATAAACAATTAAGGAAGATATATATAGACCTATAGGATAATAGGAACCATAATTTTTTGATATATATAGACTTATATAGGATAATAGGAACCATAATTTTTTTTTAATATTCTAACTTTTTTAACGAAGTGAAATTTTTAGCTCTTTCGCAAGAATCTTCGGAAATATTTTTTATATAAATGTGAAGACAATAACAATCATAGGCATAATAATCACAAAAAGTAATAAATGGTTTCTTTTTAAATAGCTCTTTACGCATAAACCCTAGTCGATCTCAATCGTGCTTCAAAATAAAAGTAGCACTCTTGCTTCGAAATCAAAGTCTCGCTCATCAAGGCCTCCTTCACACCCTTCAATATCAAAGTGGCCCTTGTCACTCCTACTTCACACCGAAAGGAAACATATAGTACAACTCTTTCTTTGCAACAAAACTTGTTGGAATGATAATACCACACAAGTTTGAACTTCTCGTACCTTCTCCAATGCCTCTCCTCGGTACATATCAATGCACATCGAACTTCCCATAACTTCTCCCCTTCTAGCACCTTCACCTTCCTCAATCATCATATCATGAAAGCTTTCTAGAGGGAAATGAATGTAGTTAGTGTTGTAAAGTCATTTACATGTAAAACATAGTTATTTAATGGCAAGGTAGTATGAAAATAAACATTTGGGTTTGTGCACTAGACATCTAAGCATTTGGGGGTTGGAGTTGACTACATGTGCCTCGATTTCTCGTGGACGGTGAAATTTTGAGTGAAATCCTCTCGTCGCACATAACCCCTCCTGGAACATTTCCCCATGTGAGATTCAACATTTGTTGAAAGGGCTCAGCTCCCCACACCGTCAACCCCAACCCATCAGCTCCACGTTGGAGGTTGTATTTGCATGGTGTTAATTCAACTAAATGTGGTTGGTGAGTTCGAATTGTAGTTGATCCCTGCATCTTTTCCTCCCATTATCAAATCTAAATGTTGAAACAACCCTATTCCGAAACTTTGCAATTGTGTAATCCAACTCCATCTTCATCTCTCAGAGGAAATAGTAGGCCCCCAAACTCTGCCCAAGGAACCTGGCAAGAGGATATATTTTTGTCTAACTCCTTTTCTTTCTTCTCTTGGCTAATCTGTCAAGCAAGGCAGCTTCAAAGGAAAGTTCTATTTTAGAACTTCTATATCAAACAAGTGCATGTTCATATATGTATCCATAAAGCTTTCAATATATGCATCATAGATGGGATATTGATCCTGATCTTGGGGGTTGAGACCCAAATGGCTTGGATGCTGAGAGAGGAGGAGAAGAGATAACATAATGGACAGCTATGACAAAGACACATCAATGAGATCTAGGATGTGAATAGCGTAGACAGAGAAACATAAGAAATATTCCACATGGAGGGGTGAGGCTCAAAGAGGGTTCAAAGAGGGTTCTTGGAGCCTCACCTCTCAAACCATGCTAAGAAAGGCACTCAGAACCAATAATCGAATAACTCAATAGAATAACAAAAAAGTAGGATGCCAAATATCCTTCAATGCTTTATTGAGAAGGCATAGATCCTTTTTATAACATTATTACAATGTTCCTTAGGGCAATATCATGGGTCAAAACCATGGGTTGTGAAATATCATGGATGAGAGACATACACTCTGCCTTGAATCCATACCATGGAACAAAACCATGAGTTGTCAATTACCATGGATGAGAGAGGGTGGTCTCTCAGTTTAATGCTTTTATGATGACTAAGAGCGTGTGGCCTCTCATTAAATGTTTTTATGACTCATACATCCAAATTTAGACCATATTCCCCCTGAAATTTGGATCATTCTTCCTCCCTTAGAAAATGATTGTCCCCATCATTTCATTCTAAAAATAAACCCATGATTACAATGTGTCAATTGCCAATGAAAAAAAGGGTTTTCTATGGTTAACCCATAACCATGGGTTTTGTGTGCTTGACCCATAACCATAACTGTGACTGTGGGTTTTGTGTGGTTGACCCCTAACCGTGGGTTTTGTGTGGTTAACCCATAACCATAATTGTAGATTTCATGTGGTTAACCCCTAACCATGATTACAATACATAACTATGGGTTTTATCTGCTTGACCCCTAACCATGACTATAATAGAATTTCATAAAAGTAAAAAAAAATGGTCTTTGGTGAAGTTGATGTCTCGCTGCAAATTCATTCATTTATTTTGATGAAGGTGATGAAATTGAATTCCATTGAAGACCCATTTGAGATCTTGAAGAGACCTTTCCATCAATATAACATATTTTCTCCGTTGTGGCCCAATGAGTGAGAAAATAGTTGCTGGAGCTCAAGGGATGTGCGCACACTAGTTTTCCAGACACATGTCGCTTCAATCGATGATATATCTCAAACCAGAGATCCAAATGAAAAACCACGAAATACCTATTTTAGATAACGAAAATGAATTTTCAATGAGCTATTGTAGAGCCTCTGATATGTTCTGTAGAGCCCATGGTACTCATTTGAAGTTGTTGTACGTGAGGTCGCATTGTGTATAGACATATGTTGCTTCAAACAAACATATCTCACAAAGAAGGAAGGTAAATGATAAACCGAAAAATACCCATTTTAGATGACAAAAATATATTTCCAATGAGCTATGGAAGAGCCTCTCAAACTCTCTGTACAATTTGTAATATTAGTTTCAAGTTTGTAGAGACGTGTTGATCTTCAGTTCATTTATTGCCAAGGGTTTGTAGAGAAAAATCGGATGTTGTAGAGATCATGGAAATTCCTCTTGAAACTTAAATATCTTGTATAGCTTGAGGACCAACTGTGATGCTTAGAGTGTGTGGGTCAGCAATGCACTCTGAGTGTGCCAAAAGGAGGCTGAAAATATCTGTAGATCTTTGAAGCTGAACTATGCTCAAACCCTCATTCCCATGGAAAGCGTACCTGATTTGATACCACTTATCCCGATCTTGGGGGATGAGACCCAGATGGCTTGGATGTCGAGAGAGGAAGAAAGAGATAACATAATGGACAGCTATGAGAAACACACATCAATGAGATCTATGATGTGAATAGCCTAGACCGAGAGACATAAGAAATATTCCATGTGGAGGGGTGAGGCTCAGAGAGGGTTCTTTGAGCCTCACCTCTCAAACCATGCTAAGAAGGCACTCAGAACCAATAACCCAATAACTCAATAGAATAACAAAAAGGTAGGATGCCAAAAATCCTTCAATGTTTTATTGAGAAGGCATAGAGCCCTATAATAACATTATTACAATGTGGCTTGGGACAATATCATGGGTAAAAAACATGGGTTGTGAAATACAATGGATGAAAGAGGTACATTGTGCCTTGAAGCCATACCATGGATCAAACTAGGAGTTGTCAATTACCATGGATGAGAGAGGGTGGCCTCTTTGTTTAATGTTTTTATGATCACTGAGAGCATGTGGCCTCTCATTAAATGTTTTTATGACTCATACATCCAAATTTAGAGCATATTCCCCCTGAAATTCGGATCATATATATGGTATATCCATGAAGAAACCAACAATATACATCCCATTTATGTATCCCAATCACAAAAATAATGCCCAAATCATCATATTCTTGGCCACCATGTTCTTCATCACATGAGCTAGTGGAAGTACCTCCCGGGTCTGTTACTTGGAAAGTAATAGTCCTGGGTTATAATTAGCTTCAATGGGTCGTTGAATTTAATGCAACAATTCAACTTGTTAAAATAGAAATTCTCTTCTTTATCTGTAAATGAAATGAATATATTTTGTAAACATGCTCATATCGTTCATTTCACCTAGTTTTAGATTTGCCTAATACACATAAATATGAGCTTGCAAATAGTTCTCGTTCCTCCGCTAATTAGAGATCAATCTCACCTGAAAGTATGGATTCAAAAGAGAAAGCCATCTCTTCTCACTCTTGGAAGGTTGGTTTCTGTCACTAGGCATTAAGAAAGGAGGTATTCTAGAAGAATATGAAAATTCATAATCGGAGATCTTTCGGGACTCCTTTGCACGATACGACTTCCAGGCCTTTTCGTTCCTTGGAACAGAGAATCCGTTTTCACTTGGTGGGACATTGAAGGTTTTTTCATCCCTGCTTTATGGCGCAGATGGACTACTATCAAATTCATTATGTGAATAATTCCCCATGGATCGCCGATAGAATGCACCAGCCTCTGCCCACCCACCAGCATTGAGGTTTGAAGAAGCAATTGTATTGTCTATGTTGTTCAGCTTCAATTCAATCTTCACCTATTTTCTATCATATGCCAACTCTACAAATATTATATACAAGCTATATCCCTTTCATCTCTTCAAATATTTCATTATCAATTCCATAAATTTATAAGGACATTCACCATAACTTACCAAACCCTTGATTGCTTGGATTCCATGATGATGAATACATGAATGTCCTCATGTAAATGTACATCCTCACCATAAGATGTTTCTTCCATGATAATATGTAATGTTTAATATTCAATGGAATCTTCAACAACAAGTGTTTCAACAAGGTCTTTGATAACTTCAACTCATTTCTCCTCCTCCAAATTAGGAATCTCATGCACAAGTGTTAAATTTGATGAAAGAGAAAGTTGGTTAGCCAATCAGTACTCATGAAACTAATTAATTCACTCCAAAAATGTTGAGATTTTCCACTTATTAATTCACTCCCTATTTAGACAGCTAGTGTGCAAATCTAGTAAATGAGAAACATATAATAAAATCTAAATGACAGGGCATCACTAATCTTAAAAAACCCAAAAAAATAGGCATTATCTATCTTTACTGAAAATCTTCATTGTCATACTAAATTAGTTAAAAAGAGTTAAATGCAATCAATCATCCCTAACATGAGAGTCATTTTTTCACTTCCTCTTCAAATTGGTCTCTCGCCCTCAGTACTTTAAGAATTTCAGGTTCTTAGTCAGCTGGAAATCATAAAATAGACAAGTTTGGAATCCCGGTAAAATAGGAAAGCAGAGATGTTGTGTGTCTTTCTACTTAGAAGAGCCTGGAAGTTGAAGGATGTCTTAATTTTTATGCCTAATGTGGATTCCTCTAAATGAAGGCAGCATAATTATATTGTTAAACAAAGTAATTACATAGACAAAATGTAATACCCGAGTTTTGACCCCTTGGTATTTAATTGTACATAAAGTAAATATTGGTATTGAGATCATGGCGTGGAGAACAAGTCCAAGGCCCTACCATTGATGAATTTTTTGTGGATAGGGGATCAAGGCTGATACCTATGGTGATAGTGCTAATCCAAGCATGGTAGATATATTTTGAATGTACAAATTAATATAAAACCACAGCTACCTATGTGACTACAAACGTTAAAGAAATGGGGGAATGATTTCACAAGGGATAGGGAGGGGAAATATTCAAACCATTGAGCCAATTAAGGAAATCCAAATGTCAATGAGAAAACCCATAAAATTGTCAACTACCCATTTTGTCTTTTGTGCCCTGTCATCTAAAAGCACTCCAAAAGTGGTCGAGTTAGTTAATGCATGGGATGGAAAGAGTATGGGAGTGAAATTCGAATTGGGAAGCCACCGATTTTTGGGAAAATGTGTTTTTTACTTCTTGGGAAAGTAAATGTTTGGAAATGCATGCCCATCCCATTTTTCATCCATCTATTTTTCTCTCTCACGCGTTTTAGAGCTCCTATGCATTTTCCTTCATGTCTGGGTTGTTTTCTCCATTTTTCCATGGTTGGAAATTTGTTTTGGTATAGATGAGTGAATGTGTAGCAAGGATTCACAATTCGGGGGCTTTTTAGAAGCATTTTGTCTTCCTCATGCAACTGGAGCTTGTTGTACATTTACGTCCACGTTTTTATGTCATTTCCTCATTTTCCTATACCCATGATTTCATTTTTGGTATTGTGCAGTGAATGGGTAAAGGAGACCCATGATTTGGGTGTGTATGGGGATCACTTTAGCCCTACAATGACCAGAAATGTTTTGTGAAATCGTATTTCTCTCACATGGTGTTTTTCCCCATTTTACCAGTCTGTTCATCCCTTCTGGTTATGCTCAGTGGTTGGGAAGGTAGATCCATGATTTGGCTGTGAATGAAGGAATTTTTTGCCTTTGTGAAGCCATTAAAAATTTCCTGAAATGTTTGATCAATTGGGTCATTTTTCCCCATTTTCCATTTTCTATTTTGGTTCCCATGACATTTTTGCCCAGACCTAGAACTTGTATTTTGTTGTGAAGTGCATCCTTATGTTTGCTTGGCTGAGTAAGTCCAAGGAACCCATATGTTAGTGGGATGATTGTGTTTGGATGTGGCTATCGGCTTGAATGTGGGTGTATGGTCTTGCTGTGTGTGAGTCTGTGTTCCCTAGTTCCTTGTGGAAATCATGCCTAGCTCGAGGGTGAAATTGGTGTTGAGAGATGCACAATTGCCTATGGCTAGGTGGAATGTTGTAGCGACATAGCTAGTTGTCAGGAAGCTTCTTCTCAAGATAAGTATTTTCTTGTGTTTAACCTCTGTAATGTATTTGTCTTATAAATTATTATGAACATGACGGATGCTTGAACGAATGCTTTGTTTCCGCTGTATATTAATGCATATGTGTATGTATTTTATGTTCAATGCATAGAATTCTTGCAATGTGTTGCTTCCACTGTATTTGCATTTGTTATTTATCTGTATATATTTTATTTGCAATGCATTTTTAAATTGTTAAGTTCATGGGGTGAGATTTCCCATTCTGATGAACAACAACAGTGTTGGTCGCATCCTCTCCATCGGAAGGATGAGGGGAGGGGACATGACAGTGTGGTATCAGAGCACTGGTTGCAACATTGGGCCTCAATGGGATAAGATGAATAGATGATAGAGGAAGAATCAACCTCTATGGTCAGTAAATAAACAAGAAGACGAAAATTTTCTAAGAAAAAATTTCTAAGTGTTTTTAAGCTTTCGTGTCAGCTAAGTTTGTCGAGTTCTTTCGATACATGTCGGCTGAACTGGATGAGTTGCACCGGAGACGTCAGCATGAAATGCGGAGTTGAGCCGAAAGAGAAGGAAGATAAAGAAAAAAAATCACAAATTTTCTAATTGTTTGAAAAAATTGGCAAAAATCGATGATTTTTGTCAATACGTCGACTGAATTCCATCGACACACATCGAAAAACTTGCGTAGTTTCAGCCAATACATAGCGAGTGGAAAGTTGAGTTTTCACCGGCGAAAGAAGGAAGAAAAAATTTCAAAATTTTTCTGAGTGTTGAAAATTCCGTGTCAAAAGAAAAATCAAAATTTTGCTGACACATCGAAAAGTTTGGTGATATTTTTTTGATAAGAATAAAAATCAGAATTTCGCCGACACGTTAGAAAGTTTGGCGAGATTTTGCTAATCGAAAGAAAAATCATAATTTTTCCAACATGTCGAAAAGTTTAGCAAGTTTGGTTGATCAAAAGAAAATCAGGATTTTGCGTACACCTTGGGAGCAAGGACGAGTTTTTTCAATCGAAAGGAAATGACGAGCTTTTCTAACATGTCGAAAAACTTTGGTGAATTCGTCGATCATAGGAAAATGGAAAATGCTTTGAAACAAATAATTTCAACAAGTTTTTCAGTGGGATGAAGCCACAAGGGGGCAATCCCCTTTGATCCCTTCCGTCCCCTGGAGATAGTCGTTATTGTAGAAAGAAACTACAGTAAGAAGGAATGCTAATTAGTAGAATTGCTAAACTTAGCCAATCCGATGAAATGCACCGATCTTGACCGTTCATGCCTGGAAGAAGCAGCTGGTAAGTAGTTTTTGAAATTCTAATATTGTCTAACAAATGATGTTGTTGACACATTTTGCAAAGTCATAGCGTATATTGAAAATTTGATCTTGGTCCGACCAAGAGGGTCAAAGAAGGATAAACGCCAAGAAGATTGCATGGATGATGCACTACAACAAAAGCCTGTGATTAGCATCTCTTTTAGCTTCCTTTTTAGCATTCATTGTCACGTTTAGTGTATTTTAATCATTTTTTGGACAAAGTGGATGCTTTTACATGGGATGGCACTTTTAATGGCGTTATTTGCGTCCCTTTTTAAACATTGGCGCTATTTTGGACACTAATTAGCATCCCAATTAGCATCCCTTTTTAAAATTTGGTGCTATTTTGGAGGATAATTAGCATCCCAATTAATGTCCTAATTAGCGTCCCAATTAGCCTCACAATTATCATCCCAATTATCATACCAATTAACGTCCAAAAAAGCATCCCATATAACGCCTAGAATAGCCTCCAAAAAAACGTGCTGAATATCATAATACCATATATTAATCTAGTGTTAGCGACAAGAATTGCACCATGAACTTCAGCAAGAAAAACATTCAACATAGCGCCAAGTATAGAGACAGGAATTGCACCTAGAAAACATCCAACATAGCGCCAGGTATAGCACCTAGAATAATGCCAAAAATTTCGAAAGGAACCACGCAAGGAATTGCACTAGGTTTAGAGGTAGGAATTGTGTTCGGAAAATGTCCAACATAGCGTCAGATATATCAATGTCAAAGCCATTGATCATGATTCATGTGATAGTACTTTTGGATCTTGATTAATCCTAATTAAATTACCTTAATGCCACCTAAATTGCTCTAATGGAATTTGAGTGTCCCCAACAACATTTGATAGAACCTAATTTCATCTGATTGGCCCTAACAACATGATGATGATGCATTATGATAATTATAATGGAGCGTATGGATATGTTTTGATAAGTATAATACTATATCATCCATGCTTGTGAGGTAGTGGGCTCCCTACTCATTATTATCGCAATTTTATTACTGATGACTAAGACGGCGACAATAATGTTGATTTATTGTGTGATGATGATGATGATGTGGATGTCAATGATGATTATGCATGTGGTAGCACTTTTGGATCCTAATTGATTCTAATGGAACCTAAATGTCTATAATGACATCTAAATGACCCTATTATAATCAAAATGATTGTAACATGATATATAAATTATTTTAACAATTACATGACATCAATCCTAATGGCGATAAGTGATCACTAAGTGATTAAGAACACTAATGGCATAAGAGTGACCATAATGACAATGATGATGGTGATTTTGTTGAAGATGTATTTAATGTTGACGATGATGATGATAATGAGGATGATGATTTGAATGTACTTAATGCTGATAAGGATGATTAACTTAATGATAAGGAGGATGATGTACTTAATGTTGGCCATGTCATATGCATTTAACAAATTCACAAATGTCATAGGAATTTAACAAAAGAAAAATTTCCATTATGTTGGTTTTTAATTTCATAAAATATATCTTAAACTAGATTTAATGGAAGAAAGTTAGGTCTAGAAAAATGTTTAATGTGGTTTTTCTATTTGTAAAATATTTGAGTGTATTGTTTTCTAATATTTATTTTGAGTGTTATGGTATTTTAATATTTATTTTTAAGAATTAATATTTGACAAATATTTGATGCAAATAGATTATATTGCATTTTTAAAACTTCCTAATGAAACTCCTCTCATCAAAATGGGAGCCGATTTCCTCTTGAAAAAAAACTCTCATCGCTGAATGTTTGGTGGAGCATATTTGTCATAAATTGTCTATCTCATCACATCACAGGTTCCATATCGGAAAACCTCGAAAAATAGGGGTTTATTTACCCATTGATCGTAATAGGTTCCAATCTGGCCAACCTCCAAAAATAAGGTTTTACTAGATCTTCCCCAATATGATTTTGAAATTGTATGCGTCATTGTTGAAACAATTTACAGGGTTAAAAATGATTTCAAGGTTGATATTTTTACAATGATTTCAAGTGCTGTAGAAGTGTCCAGTCGCCCCTAACACACATCTCAGTTACAGGGTTCAACTAGGGAAAATTGTTTTCATATCCACACCAACATAGACCACTGGGATCCCTTCCCCGTTCAAGACCTAATGGGACTGAACCTTCAGGAAATTCAAATACTGATATCCCTTCCACGAAGAAGAGGGCTAGGTTCAAGCTAAAAGTTCAAATTCATTGCTCCTAACCAATCAAACTCCCCGTGTCCATGCAATTAGAGAACTTCTTACATTGCTACATATATGAGGACACACAATTTTGTTACAACAAAGGAAATTGAGGTCATGGATGCGTGTTTATGTGTCTCGAGATGAATGGGTTAAGGAACTGGATTATTTCCTCGATTTAAAAGACTCAAAACTTTAGATTCTCTTAGAGACTATGAAGACAATTTTACAAAGCAATGGAACTTGAAGGTTACCTAAAATTCCCAATATTTGTGATTTCTGTATTTTTTGTAAGTAACTTTTTTTCTATTAACAAAATACACAAATCCACAAAGGGGCGAAACTTTTTACGAGGGACTTTCATAATACCTTCCCCTTTTCCCTAGAAGGGTCTTCATAGTTATTCGTGACATTAACTCTTGGAATGAAGTTTGAGTTTCTATAGTAAATTAAACTAAATTTGTTTTCTTCTTATTAAGATAACCTAGAGTCAAAAGGAAGAGACTTTTCTATGTAATCTCTCGAAAAAGAAGCACAAAAAATTGGTGAGATGAAATTTCACCCAAGCCTTCCAACAGATTCACCAAGTAGTCAAATAATTTTTTACCTCTACCATTATTTTGAAGCCTTATGACCTTTTGTTCTTCATACCACCCCATCCTCACCCACCAATACTCCTCCTAATTAAACTACATTTACTTATTTTACACAACAATTTAAAACATTTATAAATCATAAAAAAAAATTAATTTAAATAATTCAATCATTTCTTATGGTTATATGTTGAGATAATACAACATACAATATATATATATATATATATATATATATATATAGGCTATTTGGGTGTGAAGCATCAATGAATAGACATGTTGCAATTCAGAAAATTTAGTTGTCTAGGTGTATCATTTCACATACATGCTAGGCTATTATGATGGGTGTGATCTGTTAATGCTAACCATATTAATGGAATTAATCATATCACTATCATGGCCTTATAATACATGTCTAATAATGTTGTACAATTGTACCTAATACTATAAGTCATACCAACTATATTTATCCAAATCAAAATGAAATTCAAAAGGTCGGTTTGATGAGTCCTTTTCTATAGACTTAATTTCTTGCATGAATATCACAGACTCATGACAACTATAAAAAACACTCGATGTCATGCAAATACAAATAATGACATGTATCTAGGATCACAAATTATGCAGAGGTCGAATTATTCATTGCTATAGAGAAGTTTCATTAGGCACATGATATGGAGAAACAATGGTTATTAATAAATAAATAAAAACAATTGTTGGCTCAAGAATAGTCTTTAATTTGATGGGTGGAATTATCGTGATGCAATCTCCCTCTGTCCTTCCAAATATTGTGGTTTCTCACAACATTTGTCCTCAAAGCCACCAAAATACATATAAAAATGACTTGTCTTTACATCCTCTTCCCTGTAGTTCCTCATCTCATAGTCTATCGGTCTTGTAAGATCTTGTTTTTTTTAAGAGTCTATCGATCTTGTTAGATCTAGAACATAAAGTAAAAGAATATCAATGAATGTGGAATGGATTTTTTAGAATGTAAAATGGTTCATTCTAAGACTTTTTTCCAAGGGAAAGAAATAGCACTGCGTGCACTGCTTGAAGATGCTCTATAAAGCCTCCAATGCATCATTGAGGCATATTGTTGTGTCTATGACTTAATCTTCAAACAAAAATTATACAAGGAAGTATCAGTTAGGAATAGAATTAATCATATGATTTCTGGGTTATTTTGGCAAGCATAAATAATAATCATATGCTTTCTGGGTTATTTTGGTAAGCATAATTTTTTTTTTTTGTAAATAAAAAACATCATATTATGAAAACAGAAGGATTACAAAGCGGCCATACACAGAGATAGCAGTCCCGGGCTCCTATATAGCCCCAGCCGGGAAGGACGTGCCTCCAGCACTAGTGCCGATCATATACAGATTACATCCAATTACATTTTCAAATTCAAAAAAGATCCTGCAGGACTTGCTGTGCACTTTCATTTAAGAACAAAAACCCCTATGACCATCTAAGATTTCCTGACCAAGAGGGCACGCAGGCCCGACCTTCCAAATGAGTAGTACACAAAACAAAAGGCTCTATGAGCCGAAAGACCAGGACTACCGCAAAAGTTGACCAATGCATACTCGAACCAGGAAAATGATGAGACAGCTGCGAAGGTGATCGACCGGTCACCACCCTCGTTCGAGTTTCTGGAACGCCGAAGGTAAGCCGGAACGCAGAGCCTGGACAGGGACTGGCGACGCTCCCGAAGGGGTAGGCCCTGCTGCAGGAGAAGAGGCCCGTCTTTTCTTTTTTCCACATTGGTCACAACACTCTCTAGGGCGAGCCCTCTCCTCAGGAGCCTTTCCTGTAGCATAGAAGGAGACGCCCAGGCGAGAGGCCAGAATGTCTATCTTCTGATGAATAAGGTGGCACTCCCCATTATGAAGCTTCCATGCCCGAACTGGTTCCTCATCTCCGGCGGATTTCGCTTCCCGTTCCATAAAAGAGTGTCCCACAAGCTTCATGTTCACCCAGTATTGCATTAACAAACGATCATAGGCCGCTGCCCGACCCGCAGTGGAGCCAGGGTCCAGGACCCAATCCGCCACCTCATGTCGAAGCTCGTCTTTGGGTATGCTTCGCACCGAGGTCCAGAGATCCTCTGCAATAGCTTCCACCTCACGGTGAATTATCAGGGGTATGTTGTCCTTAAATATTTCTGCTTCCTCTTGGGCCTGAAGCTGGGCTCGGGTCTTCCTACGATGATGATTCCCAGCACTTGCCGCCTGCTCGGGGTCCGCACGGGCTTTGCCCTTCACCAATTGTCCTCGCGGAGCCATTTGCAACTGGAGAATGAAAAACTTGCGAGCACCCCGACAGTCACGACTCGTGATCCCTTTCTGGATCTGGACAAAGAGCCTCTTGGGAAACCAGGGAAGAAAACAAAAGGAGGAGAATACAGCAGGGGATCGATGGATGGATGGCCAGTCGAGTGGGCAATAAAAAGGGAGCAGAGGCATTATGGACTCATCTGGCTTGAGCCCGTTTATCCTCATTATCCTGACGCAAGAACGTACCTTCATACCTTTCCCCATAGGGGGCAATCTGGATGAAAGGATTGCCCTGTCAAAAATCTCGTCCTTCCTCTCCACAATCATTTCCCCGCTAACGATTTGGAGGTTAGAGTAAATGTTCCAGGACATCCACCTCTGTCCTCGATAGCTATCCTTATTAATGCTAGCCTTCATCGTGTTGATTGATCGTCGTGGCGTGCTCGCGCCGACTGACATCCGTGCCTTCCACGTCGCAGGGGCGTGTGAGTTGAGTACTGCCCTGTTGATCTCATGCAGCCAACTGTCGGTAGTTATTAATCCATTCTGCACCTTCAAAAGTCTCCAGAGGGCCCCATTGGGTGCCCAGCTCCCCTTCGACCCCTGCATTCGCTAGCTGATCTGCCACCCTGTTGGCATCCCGACGGACGTGAGAAAAGGAAACTGCGGGGTGGTTGTGGATCAGGCTTCGAAGATCTGCCAGATGGATAGCCAGCCTCCAGCTGGTCGCCACCTGTCCGCTGAATCGACCATAGGCTAGCCGACGGGCCTTCTGGATCAGGATCCGGGAGTCGCCTTCTATGATCGCCGGGAAACTGTTGTTGCGAACCAAGCAGTGCATACCTTCGAGCAACCCTTCAAGTTCTTCCGAGTTATTGGAGTCATGACCGATCGCCCCCAGAAAGACAAAGAGTATCTTGCCTCCCGCGTCTCTACACAGGCCACCAAAACCAGCTGGTCCCGGGTTTCCCCTGGACGCCCCGTCAAAATTTAGCTTGAAGACCAAGGGAGACGGAGGAGACCAGGATTTCGGGCTGTCTGGCTGGAGAGGCTTTGGGCACATCCGAAGTTCGTCCAATTGAAGTTTATTCAGGCTCCAAAATTCTCCGACTTGGCTTTCGTCTGCAGGAATTAATTTGTCCTCGTCATGCCATTGCATACTTTTAACAGAGGCCAGAAGGTTCGCCCGCACTGTCTGCCACACCTTGTCTGGATTGGAGCTTTCACCCCGGAAAATTCGACCGTGCATCTCTTTCCAAATGCACCACATGATCATTCCAGGTAAGGCATTCCAGATGGTCCTGATAATTCTATTTTTGAACATCTTTGGGTTCCACTCAGCTAGCATTCTAGCCGGCTGGGCACGTTTCCTATCACTTCTTCTGAAGCCTTCAGCTCCCTTGTCCCAGATGGCCGCAGCGAACGGACAGCTATCCAGGAGGTGATTAGTGGTTTCCTCCGCTTGCGAACAAAGGCAGCAACGGGATGGGCCATGAATTCCCCTTTTCCTCAGATTCTCGCTTGTGAGGATGCGGCCTTTAACAGTAAGCCAGGCAAAAGTGGCGACCTTAGGCCATAAGTTGAGCGTCCATATCTTTGCCCATAAGTCCTTTTCCTCTTCGTCATGGCCAATGCGGAGGTTATATTCTTCCCTTATACTAAAAGTCCCTTTTTCCATATAACCCCATCTCAGCACATCATTACCTTCCATGGGTCTGATGCTCCTCCTGCGCATCTCCTCTTGGAAGTCCTGCCAATCCTCCTCATCAACTCGCTCTGATTTTCTCGTGAAGGCCCAACGCTTTCGTTCCCTAGGGCTTTGGTCCTGCCAGAAGTGGTGAACCAGGGACCGTCCCTCTGACCGCGACCAATCCTGAATGGGGACCCAGCGAGGGTTGTCAGACAGCCGCGGGAACTGGTTCCAGGCGTCCTCCCAGAAACGAGCACTCTTTCCATCCCTAATCTCCCAAAAGCTATGCCTTTGAATTATTTGTCTTCCAGCCTTTGCTTTATTCCAAATATTGGATCCCTGCTGCTCTTCATTAAAGCAGATCAGTTGAGGTTGGGGCCTATCTTGACCATATTTGGTTGTCCATAGCCGAGCCCAAGGTTCAACTGCATGAGAGACCCAACGCCACCAAATTTTCACCCCCTGGATATCTGCCATGATTTTCGGATCCCGCAAGCCTAGGCCTCCTGCCATTTTTGGCTTACAGACGTTGTCCCAGCTAACCAGCGCAAACTTGGCTTTTTCCTCTCGACCTCCCCACAGGAAGATACGTTGGATGCGTCTAATCTTGCGTAGGACTGATTTCGGAGCTGACAGGATCGAGAAAAGGTAGGTAGGCATGGCTTGAAGGACCGCTTTGATCAGGATTAACCTGCTGGGCAGGTTCAAGGGCCTTAGAGTCCAATGGGAAAGTTTTTGTTTCATTCTGTCTAGGAGCTCCATCCAGGATGTCCGCTTCAATTTGCTAGGACTCAGGGGCACCCCTAGGTATTTGGATGGGAAAGAACCCTTCGAAAAACCCAGAATACGGAGTATGTTCCTCTGAGTGGGGGGAGCAGTGTTGAGAAAAAAGACCTGGGATTTCGCCTGGTTGACAGCAAGACCTGAAGCTTTGGCAAATAAATTCAGGCATGCTTTGAAGCTTCATGCTTCTTGGACTGAAGGGTGCCCCATGAGCATAGTGTCATCCACGAATTGGTGGTGGGTTTGAGCCTCCAGAGACTCCGTCAAGCGAATGCCCCGAAGCTCACCATCCTCAACCCTGGACTGGAGAAGGCGGCTCAGACCTTCAGCCATAAGAATAAAGAGAAAGGGGGATAGGGGGTCCCCCTTCCTGATTCCTCTAGATGATTGAAAAGTGCCGGTCGGGGAGCCATTCAGGAGAATGCTAAAGAAAGGGGTGGTGACAAGCCCCATAACCCAATCAACCCACTCCTGGCAGAACCCATGAGCTTCCAACATGCTTCGGATGAAACCCCGATTGAGTTTGTCATAGGATTTTGAGATGTCCAATTTTATCAACATGCCAGGAGTTCTCGAAGTTTTCAGGGAGTGCAGGACTTCCTGCACTAAGATGACCCCGTCCAGGATTTGGCGTCCTTCAACAAAGCCCGACTGCACCGGGCTGATCAGGGAGGGAAGGAGCGGCTTCAGGCGATTCGCAATGACTTTTGATATTATTTTGTAGATTACATTGCATAAAGCTATCGATCGGAATTTATCTGGACGGTTTGCCCCTTCCTCTTTGGGGATGAGCGCAAGGAAGGTGGCATTGAAGGCTCGCAGCACTCCCTTCTTGGTCCTAGATTCCTCCACAATTTCAACCACCTCGTCCTTAACCATATCCCAGAAGTAGTGGAAGAAGTTGGAGGTGAAACCATCCGGCCCTGGCGCTTTGCCCAGTGCCATTTGATTGACTGCCTCTTCTACTTCCTGCATTGACACTGGTGAGACCAACATCTCATTGTCGTCGCGAGTAACCAAGGTCGGGATAAGCCGCATTACCTGGTCAATTTCACGGTTCCTGTCATGGTGATCCTCATTCAGGATCTCAGCAAAGTAGTGGTTGAGTTCCTCCCCTATCTCTTGGCGCGTTTCAATTCGGCCTCCCTCCATCGTCTTAAGCTTCACAATTTTTGAGGAGTATCGATCCTGAATGACCGAGTTGTGGAAGAATTTGGTGTTTCTCTCTCCCTCCTGCAGCCACTTCACTTTGGATTTCTGTCTCCAGTATATGCCCTCCTGTTTTTCCCTACCCTCGAGCTGTCCCCATAACTCCTTTTCTTCTTTCTGCATGTCCGCATCCCATCCGTCATTCATTCCTTTCTGGTTGAGACGCTCCAAGTCAGCAATCAGTCTCTTCTTGTCTTCAAAAATGTTGCCAAACTCCTCCTTATTCCAAGTACGGATTTTAGCTTTTAGAGCTTTAAGCTTCTGTTGGAATCGGTACATAGCTGTTCCTGCCGGGGGGACCAGCTCCTGCCACCATTGCTGCACCAGATTTTTGAAGTCCTTATGCTCCATCCAAAATTGTTCAAACTTGAAAGGTTTCCCCAACGCGGAGCTAGTCCAATCCCACCGGAGGCAGATGGGCCAATGGTCCGACCCAGCCGCTGGGAGAACCTCGGCCACGATTTCCCCCGATTCTCGGAGGAGGGATTCAGAGACCAAAAATCTATCCAGGCGGGAGGCTACCAGATGAGCGCCCCCCCTCTTGTTATTCCACGTAAACCATTCGGTGCTAGTTTCCATGTCCACAAACGAGCTACCTGCCTGGAAGGCCCCAAAGGCTTCCTGAAATTTATCCAAGGCCCGCCGGCCTCCATTTTTTTCCCCTAGGTTAGAGATGAGATGAAAATCTCCACCGATGATCCAGTGCCCTCCACCCCCTTGGCTGTTGGTCCATTCCAAAAATTCAAGGAATGCCTGCTTCTCAGCAAAGTTGCTCGGGCCATAGGTGTTCACCAGAGTACCCGTCGCTCCTGTGATAAGGTGCTGGAAGTCTGTAGAAAGGGAGAACTTGTTGGCTCTCCAGTTGGATAGATCAATTATCTGAGGGTTCCATAGGATTGTAATGCCCCCCAATTTCCCCACTGCATCTAGGGCCATCACCCTGCTTCTTTTCCATATTTTGTTGCTAATCTTGTCCATGCTTTCAGAGCTGCATTTCGTTTCCTGCAGAAAAAGGATGTCGGGATTTTCCTGCTTGATTTTCCGATCTAGGGCTTTCCACTTCCTAGGGTTGCCACACCCCCTTATATTCCAAGAGATGACTTTCATTGGGAAACTTTGGAGACTTCAGAGAAGGCCGCCCTGATCGTCGGATACTGGCCTGATTCAATTAGTTTCACTCCCACCTCCGCGATGCGTTGTTTGTTCGATTTCCTTCCTCTGCGTTGTTCCTCCTCCAGGGGTTTTCGCTTATGCCCAGCCTGGGGATCCGGGTCAATTCCAAGTTTTGGGTGAGCCCTTGCCTTGATAATAGCCGCCTGCAGGAGTTCAATTTTCCTTCTAGACACATAGCCCTTTCCTTTCTTTCCACATTCTTCTTCAATGGCATCCAGATCTAGTTCCCCTAATTCCATTTCCTCATCTACATCTTCTTCTACTATCTCCATTTGTTGGGCTTCAGCCTCCTCCCTGACCACAGGGGTTTTGGTGGGTCTTTCGACCCCTTCCTTCTCCTGGGGCATGCCTTCCTCCTCCATGCCTTCAAGGGTCTCGAAAGCATTCTTGGACCGAATCTCCTTTTGGGGGACTTCTTTCCGAGGGTTTACCTGCCCCTGAGCCCTGTTCCTCTTGCGGCTCTTAACCTGGGTAAAACCCTCCTGCGTTGTTCCTGATTTAACCGATTTTGGGTCTGTGGCAGCTGTCCTGGGTTCCATTTGCGGGCAGTTCCTCCCTAGATGGCCATACACATGACAGTGACGACACCTAAAAGGAATCTGCTCATAGTCGATGGGTTGGATCCAATCTTCATCATCGCAGCTTAGATTTATGGCTTCTGGCAGATCCTTAGAGAGATCCAGATAGACGCAGATCCGGGCGAAAGATGTATATCGTTGGGCCTTCGTCTGTTCTGACACCTTGATGAATTCCCCTAGGGTATTCCCGATGTCTCTCAGGATGTCCGGGTCCCAGTATTCCCCAGGAAGAGAGAAAAGCCGGATCCAAACTGGGGCCACAGTCAGGTCTTCTGTTTCGGGGTTGAAACGTTCCTTCCATGGACGGAGATATAGACCGGCTGAGAAGAAGAAATAGGGCCCTCCCTCCAGAATTTGGTCCCTATCCTCCTGGTTGAAAAAGATTATCGTGAAGAAGCCCTTGGAGCCCAGTTGCAGATCATAGTGACCCTTGGGATTCCACACACTGCCGATCCACTTAATCAGATCTTTCTCCTTGGGCCATACCCCCACAAATTTGCCTATCAGTTCTTTCTCCTTCCATAGCTCGATCGTGCCTCGGACCTTCTCAGAGCTAATCTGTACTGAGGGGATGAGGGGGGCTTTTGGCAGACAGCCACCCATCCCCTGCCGGCGTCCTTCTGTTCGGGGCGCTGATTGGATCTTTCCTCCTGTAGCTACTCCCTCTGGCCTCCCCGGCCCAGAGGATCCTGCCTCCATCTGCCCGATTCTCTTGAGGGCTAACCACTCAAGGAAGCGAGCTTCTTTCACGGCCAGAGGCCTCACAGAGAGGGGCGCGCAGATCGCCTGCACAGCTAAACCCTACAGACTCCCGAATCTCTCCGCCTATCGATCGGAATATTCCCAAACGTTAAATTGTAGAACAATTTTCAATTGCTCCATTCCACACCAAACCCATTTTGGTAAGCATAATTAATAATCACAATCCGTAAACATTATTGTATGAGAAGGTTCGACATGTGTCTCATTGTACTCGGGTAGAGGTGTTCTATAAAGCAAACCAAACTTTTAGAAGAGATACACTCTATGAGGTAAAAGAATGTAGGATACACCCATGACCTAATCACTTAGATGGTAATGGCATATACATTTTAGTTTTAAAAAAAATCTTTATTTTTTCAATAATTGTATATATTAGTAAAAAATCTACATCAATTAAATATGATAAAAATGATCTTTAAAATCCGTGAATAATCAACACTCATTTTTTCCAATTTTTTTTTGTGAAAGTTGATAGCCCCACTAGTGTTCCATCAATATTCCACTTATGACAAAAAATTAATTTATTAATATTTAATCAAATCTATTAAACTAAATCACAAACTCAAATTATCACTAGCGTTCCATCAATATTCCACTTCACACAAATAATTAATTTATTAATCTCTAATCAAATCTATAAACTAGATCACAAACTCAATTTATCACTTATGTTCCATCGATATTACACTTATGACAAACAATTAATTTATTAATCTTTAATCAAATCTATTAAACCAAATCACAAACTCAATTTATGAGTCTCCAAAAATGGCATGTTTCATTTACGAAAGTGTATTAGCTCTAATTTCCAGGGTTCCTTATAATCATGATTTTTATGAAAAAAAACTTGTTTTCTTTACTCAAAAAGTCATTAGGGATACATGAATAACTATTAAATTAGATGTTATAATATTTGATCATTTTCAATTGCTATTTTTTTTTTTCTGTAAGGAGGGGTACATCAATTCAGTATGCCATCGAAATAGTCTTAAATATATTTCGCTTTCCTTCTTCACCACTTCAAAAAAAATACTAACAATGAAACCTAAATAATTATCCCAAATAATAAAGAAGCTATTTTAAACTACTTATGGTGAGATCCTCAAAACCATCTTCATATGTAGCATAATTAAACCGAGGTCCATAAAGGAAAAATTGACAGTGTAAACTCATCAAAATCCATTGGTCACACCATTACATGTAAATCAATTATGAAAACCCTTGATCCTACCATTGCATGTAAATAATTTAAGCATAAGTTCTAAAAAGAGTAAAACTTCAATCATATAAAAAGAGAAATGAATTTGTCATCAAATACTTTGATCATACATCAATTATTTTGACCATACCATAAGGTCTAAAAAGTTAAAACTTCAATCATATAAAAAGAGAAATAAATTCGTTGCATATATAAATGTCTTTATAAAGTGATGAAACATTTTCTTGGATATCTTCAGATAGCACAATACCCTCAATGACAAGAAAGCTATCATATTATCTTATATCATGTTACACAATATTTTCAAGTCACAAAAGCCCTTAACAATTACGAGTTAATGACTTGGAACGATATCGAAGCCTATGTGTATTTTGGCCCTTTCTCTTCATAAATACCTTGTGTTAAAGAATTCATAATTATAATTGAGTAGTTTATGAACTATGATAATTGAACCTTCCAAACCCATCACCCTTATAAAAGCTATTTAAACTACATTATATATAAGTATATGTTATTTTTTTACTTATTATTGCATTTTTTTTAGGTTTATTAGTGAGGGGTTATATATATATATATTCTACAATTCAATGTTGAAGAATTTATTGTGTATATTCTATGTTTATAATGTTAATCTCAACATATTTTGGTTTAATATTTTTTTTATTTTTATACTATGAATTATAATCCTAAACTAACTATTAGTTGTTTTTTTCAATGACATATCAACAAGATCATATCTTATTGAGATGGTCATTTTTTTTTGTAGATCATTCAAAAATAGAAAAGGTAAATCCCCATGGAATGTAATTATCATATCCGATTCACGAACATATTTCAAGGATTATGTATTTTGTATCCTAAAGCATTTTCTATGTGATGTGACACAACCTAGTTTGCAACTTGTGTCCCAAATCATATTTTAATTTTTTATTGAATACTCTGAACTTAAGTTCAATTATGGGACCATTATTCTCTATTTATGAAAACATCGACAAATTGGACCAACATGACCTACACGATTTCGACCCTGGCCCAATGATATTGTGGTAATGGTAGGAGGCTAAGAGGCCTTAGTTTGCAATCACCTCATTTTTCTCTTTTGATGATTATAACATCATATGACTTTGTTATATAAAGGTGGTTTTTATAGACTACACAGTTTTTAAAATGCAATAATTGATCTTTTCTTTGATGTAAATCCTTTGATGATTTTCTTCTATAGGGGTGTCATTATATTATGATTTCATTGTCCAAATGTATTTGAAGTAATCAATTTTTTGTTGCTAAATGAAAACTTTGTCTGTGTACTATGTAATTTCTTACTTTTTAAAGAATTACTCATTTTCTTACGAGAAAGAAAAAAATAACAAATTGGCCCCTCAAGATCCCTATGTTTTTCTAAAAGCCAATCACAAATCCTAAGGTCACCTATAACATTAAATGTTTTCATTATAAAATATATATATATATATTTATTATTTATTTTTAATTAATTAAATAGAAAACTTGATTCAAAACTTTAATGTCTTTAGACTTTTTTTCACTTCATCATTTTCAAAGAAACAAATCAATGACACAAGATTGTTTTTTAAATAGAAAAAATTGATTCTTAATTTGTAATTACAATATTCTTTGTACCATACTTGATTAAATAGAAAACTTGATTCAAAACTTTAATGTCTTTAGACTTTCTTTTCACTTCATCATTTTCAAACAAACAAATCAATGACACGAGATTGTTTTTAAAATAGAAAAAATTGATTCTTATATTGTAATTACAATGTTCTTTGGACCATACTTCAGAAAGTTGGCTAATATATCATAAATCAATTTTTACTTTGTCAAACAATTCTTGAAATGACAACGTTGGTAAACCAATAAGTACATAGAACATATATGGTTCGGCAACATTGATAAACCAATAAAGAGATATAACATATATGGTTCCAAGGGCATACAATTCACAACTATCTATCATAACAAAATAAAAAAGATTTATTCAAATCATCCAATTTAGTTTATTGGGTTATGTTTTCCCTATCTCCTTTGTTTGACTCCCTCTCTCAATAGAGACTACCATCATTTTATATTACCACATAAACAATTAAGGAAGATATATACAGACCTATAGGATAATAGAACCATAACGTTTTTTAATATTCTTACTTTTTTCATGAAGTGAAACTCTTAGCTCTTTTGCAAGAATCTTCAGAAATATTTTTTATATAAATGTGAAGACAATAACAATCATAGGTATAATTATCACATAAAGTAATAAATGGTTTATTTTTAAATACCTCTTTATGCATAAACCCCAGTCGAGCTCAATCATGCTTCAAAATCAAAGTAACGCTTGCAGGCCTGGAATTTGACGTTCCACAGAACTTTTTTTTTCATTTTTACACGTATTTGAT
>LPNX010248211.1:37927-69114 GCA_001517045.1 Pseudotsuga menziesii
GGGGGGTGGATGTTGAACCTTGGGCTATGGGGGGGGGAATCCATGTATCACCAGGCTGTTATGATTTTCCCATGTTTCCTTGTTTTATACAACCACCACCATTAAAAATTGCTGCTGTTAGTTGGGGCAGTTATGGCTGGGAGTGGAGTGTGGTAGGATTGACAGTCCTTGGCCACACGTACACTCCACCAACAGGTTGACCTCATGATGGGAAGCAAAAACCACCATCATCACTCCAACGGACATTCCACTCTCTCCACGATGGTGCTGAAACACTCATGCACTTTTGACTATGCATTCTCTCCATTGTTTGTTCATCTTCACGCAACATTGTTTGTTCATCCTCACGTAGCATTGTCTATTCATCCTCATGCAGGGGTGGTAGTCTGATTGTTTCCACACACAGGCTTCTTCCCTATTTTTGTCTCACGCATCCAGGAGAGGGGAGCCATCTCCACTGTCATTCACATTTTCCACACAGAGGAATCGAGTGTGTTTCAATCCATATTTGGGATTGGGTGTGAATCTTCTCCCACGCATTGGGTTCTGCGTTATTGTTACTCACGTAGCAAGCTAGGAGCCATTCGGTCACTATCACCCATGATTTTTCCTACGAAGAGCCAATTTTATGCTCAGGGGCTGTGTGTAAGTTTTCCCTACCAATTTGTGGCTCGTGCATATGTTTTTCCCTCTGTATTTGGGGGTCTGGTGCAAGTTTGCCTCATGCACAGGTTGGGAGACTGCATTTTCTTCCCCGGTCTGTTCTGTATAAGTTTTCCTGGTCACTTCGTTGTCCAGGATGGACTGTTGTTTTCCCCATGTTGTGATTTGTGTTTACTGATACATTTTGGGGACTGTAGTAATTCGCTTGGGATTCATTTTGGACATGATAGGGCCAAGAACGACTCAGGAATCATTTTCCCTGTTTAAGCTGTAATTGCTGATTAATTGCATGCGCACAATCATTGGTCTTCGGACTGTGTTGGGAGAAGGGATGGGGGCTTGGGTTGCTTGATAAAGCTGGTGTGTTTGGAAACCACACAGATAGAGCTAGAGGGCTGGCTTTCTTCTTCACAACCCTTGAATAGCACTGGAAGGGAAGGCAGGGCCTGAGGGACTGTGTAGCAGAGAAGGAACTAATTCCTTATGTTGGGTGTGTGTGGGTGTCTTAGAAGTCAGGATAGTTCTGGTAGGTGTTCCTAGCTCTGTAATGGGCTCACTAGCTTAGCATTTAGCCTTTCCCAGCTCCTTGATGGCCTAATAAACCTGACCATGTTAGCTTGGTTGTCTTATTGATGGCGTGATAAACCCAACTATGTTGGCTTGGCTGTGTTTTGTGTATCCTTAGCTATGTGTAAGCCTGCTTGTTCCTTATTCCTTGGACAATCATGCCCAGCTTAGGGGTGGCAGTGTTGCTGAGAGATTAAGGAGCATGCTGGCCTATGGTTGGGTGGAACATTGCAGCGATGTAGCTGGTTGCAGAACGAGTTCGTCATAAGATAAGTAATCTTGTTTATTTTACTTATGCAATCATATTTTCTTTTAATGAATGTGATGAACATGTAGAATGCTTGTATGAATGTATGTTTTCTTCCACTGTATGACAAATGATCATTTATGCATGTTCTAGTTCAAAGCATTTTATTTAAGCATTTCAGCAATTTTATGAATGCACATGTTCATGGGGTTGGTTGCCCAGATGGTTAAGGCCATGGTAGCATCCTCTTCACTGGTCGGAGGGTCGAGGACGTTATAACGCAAATTAAAGGTGCATTTATTTCCTCATACCAGATGAAGAGCATCTTGTGGATTTTTCCCGGATGGGTTTCCACATTATATTTTGTGTATATGTGTGAATACTAAAGTAGCTTAGATATATGTGTAAATGTTGTATATTTGAATGAATGGTTGTAGTTTTTCTTACAAATGAATAGATGTATGATGGTCGCATTGTATTACTGGATATGATTATGTTGCATGTCTGTTGTTTATGTAATGAGTTGCATAAGAATGGATGGGGCACATCCTAGCTGTTGAAGCATAGTGAACACATATGATCCACCCAGGCTTAGTTGAGAGATTTGGCATAGATCCAAGATACTAAAAACCTTCCCACCCAACTGTGGAAATGTGGTTCTAGAAGTTACCCATCAAGAGAGATATTTCAGGTGAGACAGTATCTACGTCGCAGGTGCTGTTGGCTAAGCTCTCCTCTGTCAGACCAATATCCCAAGATTTGTGTGCTGAGCGGAAGGGATTGAACCTAGTTTAGGATCCCTAAAAAGAGGGACAAATAGACACAAAACCCAACAAATGGTTTCATTTTCAGGATCCTGAATTGTTGTGGTGAGGGATATGTTGTGGCAACCAACGAAACCAGAGATCCAAGATTGGGTGGAATCCAAAGAGTTATAGTTCACTCAAAAATAAAGTGAAGGATCTCGATGAAACCCAACATAGTGGTTGGGTCGATACATATACACAAACATCCATGAGATTTTTTTCCTGAGTTTCCCATTGTGTTGCATGAATGGTTATCTAAGTTAGTGACCCAACAAAGAAATTTGCAAGGCAGAGAACTAAGGGAGTGGACTCCCCAGTTAATTGAATAACTGGAAGAAGCAACCCTATGTCTAGGGATGTATATTTTTGGATAGATATTGTCCTAGAGGGATATATTACTGAGTTTGCTGTTGATACAATAACCTCATACAGTGAAGTAGACTGAAAAAAAATTCAAGGCCCATGCAGTAGATATATGCCATCTTTAAATACGTGGATAAAAATGCGTGTATGTGAAAAATGAATTATGTGAATGTAACAAGACTGTATAGAAACATAGTGGATATGTATCAGTAGAACCCTAAATTGAGATGTTCCCATGAGATAGTGGAATTGAACTAGAGTCAGGACTCTTAAGAAGCGGAAGAAGATTCAGGTCCAACAAACGAAGAAAAATCTATTAAGAAGAGGGAGTTGCAACACAAATAGATAAGAAGGAGGCTATGAGCTTGCATCATACTTGGACAAAGGGTCTTGTGACAAAGAATAGGAATATCAGCCGATATATGAATGATACAAAGAGTCAGAAGAGTCGATTGAAGCTACAGAAGGAGAACGTTCTTACAACTTGCCTACAACACTACATACTTTTCCTGAGGTAATATCGAGAGATGTATGTCCAATTAATTCTGTAAATACAAGTAATACTAACGTTGCAAATAGTGGACAAGGAAGATCGAATAGCCAAAATTTGGTTTCAACTGTACTAGAAGAAAATACAATGGTTGGACTTGATATTAATTACCAATATTCAATGGAAATGGGTTGGAAGACTGAGAAAAACACTAGTTCCTTTGCAAAGCTATATGTATAGTGCGATAACCTCTTCCCCCAAGGAACCAACCTAGCCCAGTTTCTTCCCAAGTCTCACCATGACCTTTAGGAAAACGCAGAGTACAGGAACCAAGATCGTCACCAGCTTCAAAGGGGAAGCAGGCAA
Organism: Pseudotsuga menziesii; assembly: GCA_001517045.1. Taxonomy (NCBI): domain Eukaryota; kingdom Viridiplantae; phylum Streptophyta; class Pinopsida; order Pinales; family Pinaceae; genus Pseudotsuga; species Pseudotsuga menziesii. Next base: position 41,430 of record LPNX010248211.1, read on the forward strand.
TGAAGAAGCACAGGAAGGAGAAAGATCCAGCCGCACCACCAATCCATGAAGAGCAACAAGAATTTGAAACCAGGAACTTGTTACTTCCATATATTCCACCAAGGAGGAAGAATGTGTCACAATTTAGCATCCCTAGCAAGGGTTATGCTACACTGGTAGCACCCAAAATACCAAAATGTATGATAATACTACATGATACCATGCCCCAGTTACAAAAGCTAGCCTTTGAAGATTCAAACACAAGAAAAATAAGATACCTTGATAGAAAGAACTACATGAAAGTGGTAAGAGATATGCCTGATTCATTGAATCGGTTTGTTGCAATGAAATGGGAGAAAGGACTGGAACAGTCTGGGTTATTGCCATTATTATTTATGTCATACTTTGGTCGAAGCACAGAAGTAAACAGTTATATTAAGAATTTGCTCATAATATTTCATGGAGGATTCCTTTGGTTCGACAAACCATATTCAGTTGATTTCAACCTTATGTCAGCAATTACAGGATTTCCAAGGGCAGGAGCATACCCAATATCACTCTTAGCGAAGGAAAATGAACCATCCCACATTGTGAAGTTCAAGGATAAGTATGACCTGGTCAAATTTGGCAGAGGGTTCTCAATATCATCTATTATTGATCCTAATATTTTCACAACAACAACGATATTATCATACAAAATGTTGTGCACATCACGACCACATCGATGTACTTCAGGTGCAATAATGTTGGCTGCACTCTGTGCATAAGGTGTTCAAATCAACTGGTCACAATTTTTTCTTAATGAATTGTTGCAAGATGTAGCCTCTATGGAGGACGAAGGTACTACTTTCCATTATTATTGGTTATTGATTTAAATCTCATTTAATGTTTGGTCTTACCCGGTAGACTTATCAGTTAGTTGCAGAGGTGCAAGATACCAGAACCTTTGGTTTTCTCTAGACAAAATATGAAAAATGAATAGTAACAGTGAATTTTCATCCATACTGAAGCCTTAAAACACCTAGTCAAGACCAAGTAAATGATAAGTGCGACCACTATTCCCATGTTTCGACGAATTGTGAAATTTCAAATCAGTCCACAATATGTTTCCATCCAACCATAGAGAGACCCAAAACAAGAGTGGTTGGTGATGCAATATGTACTAATGAAAGAGGATTTAGAAACATTTATCAGTGATTGGCCAGAAGAATGCCAAAATGAAGTGCCAGCAACTCGGAGGAAGGACAATGAATTCAATCAAGATAAACAGACCAGACATAACACAGTAGGGATAGAGCCAGAAAAAATTCAGTCTAAATTTTCCTCATCGGGAACCACCACTAGAAAAACAACAAGATGGGAAATATGTTGAAGAACAAAGGGAACCTAAATGCATGAAATAGAAGGCTAACAGAGAAGCCAATACCTTCTATATTGATGATGAGTAGATAGCCAAATTAGTAGAAGAACTATAAGAAGCTTCCCAAGCAAGTCTCCACAACCTTGACAGACATGAGAATGAATTTACTAGTACTAATACATATCGACTGAATGAAATGGGTAGAACAATTGAAGAAATCGAAATTGCAATAGATCATGAACCCTAGGTACCACATTCATAGGATGCACATGGCCGGTTTGAAGTGCCAAAACCCTAGAGACCAAGAGGAGACCACCCAATTAGATTACATATCCAAAGAGAAGTCCTGGACCTAGAGGCTCCACACTCCATTGAGGTCGACATAAGTACTGGCCATATATTACTAGATTTTTTGAAGATGAGATTGATGGATGTGTATGCCTTACAAAAAGGGGTAGTTGCAGAGATTAGATTGAGAGGAAGTACCCTTGTTAAGCAGGTGAATCAATCAATGAAGTCTATCACCAAAATCAATGCAAATATGTAGAGGACCAAGAAAAAAGTAAGAGAAGGAGACATAAGTAAGAAGAAACTTGAAAGTATCATAAATCTTGCTTGTTCGAATCTTGAAGATGTTGAATTATTACAAGAAATTACATGAGAAGATAAGATCCTTTGGCTTGGAAAGATAGAGTCTTACCTTAGGTGAAAAGTTACAAAGATAGGAGAACAAAGGAGACCCATCACACCCTTAGAAGTGTTGGAGAGAAGAAGAGTCGCAGCAACTCAAGCTGTGAAGAGAATAGAAGAAGCAAAAGAAACATGTGATAAGGTTGTTGACCAAGTCTCTCAGACTTGGGAAGCACTAATGGATTACTAGTAGTCACAAAAGCTTGAAAATGATTTGACTGCATTTGAAGCAACATCACGCATATAAGAAATGATATGAAGTAGATACCCTTAGCACAGAAAATGGCTAAGGCGATGGAGATGAGAAAGTTGCAGCAACAAATGACTGTGTTGTGCACACAACAAGAACAACATGAGGAAAAAGTAGAAGAGTTGCAAGCCGAAGTAGAGAGAGTTACATGTATCACCCAGCATGTACATCAGAAGGTGCATGATGCAGTGGCATCAGTGGATAAATTTATGCCAAAACAAGTCAGTTTCAACCTGGTGAAATAAAAGAAGAAGATAGAGAAAGAAGTGCACATAGAGGCAAAGAAAGTGGTGAAAATCGTAGAATATTTTTCGAACAAAATCCATGCAAGTAACAACATGGAGAAATAGCTTCAAGTGGCTTGGGACAAGCCACAAGTGAGTGTTGAGGGCCTGTTAATACTAGGGACAGTATGGTAGAATTCATGCAGAATTATGCCTAAATATGGAGAAGAGCTAAAGGAGAAGTGGAAGGAGCTACAACTGAGGAAGCAACAAAAAGGAAAGAAGAGGAAGGATGCTGCAATAAAGGAAGTGAAAGAGAGGAAGAAGAAGAGGATAAGGCACTGGAAGAAGAAGTTGCACTAGATAAGTAAGTCATGATAGAAGGATGGAGTGTGACATAAGACAATATGAAATCATATCAACAACAGAAGGCATGCAAGTAGCATAACAGCTGGAAAACGACAGTAAGGCATAATGTTGATAAAGTGACAGGCCTTAGTGATTGTGGGTACAAGCTTCGATGGAGCTGATGAAAATTGCATGCGTGAAGCAATCTTTGTAAGTCAGGTCGTTAGTTCCTTCCATTAGGTGTTTCTAGAATAGGAAAGACATCCTAGTGGTTGGATATAGTAAGTCTGTTGAGATAGTGAGAGTAACGAGTCTTTAACAAGTCTAAATAGAGTATGTATTGAGTTTGTATCAAGTGTGTAGGGAATTAGTATAGAGTATGTAAAGGGGTTATAAAAGAAGGAACTCAAGTTGTATGTGGGTTAGACATTCTCCCTATGGTCAATTTGTGCTATACATGCTCCCGATGGTCATTCTGTGTTAGACATTCTCTCTATAGTTAGGTGTTGTAGACTTTCGTTGGCTGAAAATCATGGTGGAACTGTAATTGTTGAGTGCATCAAAGTAAAGGATCTGTAGCTAAGTGTGCAGAAGAGTAAGAAAGGTTGAGTCGATCCAGGATGTGTGCAGATCATTAGTATAAGTAGAGTAGTAAGAGAATAGAGAGAATATCAAGGAGCATGAGAGGGAGCAAGAGTCTATAAATTGAGAGAAGAACATTGTGAGCAAAGTCTCCAGCTTAGTACACAGACAAAAGGTGCATCTATTTCCTCATGCCAGATGAAGAGCACCTTGTGGTTTTTTCCCGAATGGGTTTCCACATTATATTCTATGTATATGTTTGAATGCTGAAGTAGATTAGATATATGTGTAAATTTTATGTCTCCCAATTACAAAAATAAAAAAAAGGAGGCATCTACATCACATGTGTTATCGGATGATCTCTGCTCTGTCAAGCCGATATCTCATGCTTTGTGTGCTAAGCAGAAGGGACTAAACCTGTGTCAATATCCCTAGAAAGAGGGACATAGAGACATAAAAACCAACAAATGGTTATGTTTTTGGGACCCTGAATCGTTTTGGTGAGGGATATGTTGTGAAAACCAACCAAATCAGAGATCCGAGAATGGGTGGAATCCAAAGAGTTAGAGTTCGCTCGAAAAGGAAGTGAAGGATCTTGATGGAACCCAACAGAATGGTTGGGCTAATACATCTACAAAAACATCTATGATATTTTGTTTCCCGAGTTTGCCATTGTGTTTCATGAATGGTTATCTAAGTTAGTGACCCAACAAACAAGTTTTCAAGGAAGAGAACCAAGGGAGTGGACTCCCCATTTTATTGAGCAACTAGAAGAAGTAAGCAACCCTGTGTCGAGGGTTGTATATTTTTGGATGGATATTATCTTAGAGGGATATATTACTGAGTTTGTTGTTGACACAATAACCTCATATAATAAGGTAGAGAGAAACATTTTTCAAGGCCCACGCAACAAACATCTATAATCTTTAAATACGTGGATAAAAATCCGTGTATGTGAAAAAGGAATTCTGCGAAGATAACAAGACTATATAGAAATAGAGTGTCTATGTCTCAGCAAAACCCTAAAGTGAGATGTTCCCACGAGATAGTGGAACTAAACTAGAGTCAAGATTTTTAAGAAGCGAAAGAATATTGAGGTCCAACAATTGAAGAAAATCTATGTTAGGAAGAGGGAGTTGCAGTACAAATAGAGAAGAAGAAGGCTACCAACTTGTATCATACATGGAAAAAGGGTCTTGTTATGAAGAAGAGGAATATTAGTTGATATATGAAGGAGACAAAGAGTTAGAAGCGTCGACTGAAGCTCTAGAACGAGAATGTTACTAGCAGCAAATATAATGGCTGGAGCTAATATTAAGTTACCAATATTCAATGGAAATGGGTTGGAAGACCTAGAAAAACATTGGTTTCTTTGAGAATCTATCTAGATTGTGAGACAGATCCAGGACACAAATATTAATAAAGAATAGATGATCACGACTCTGTGAGGTCGTGCGCTAGACTGGTATATGAAATTTTCCATCATACCAGTGGGAGGTGTCCCTAAAACACTTAATGATATTCGAGTGGGTTTTATAGATGAGTTCATAAAGCCAAAATCTGAATCATAATGCATCACCAAAATCAAATAAATTAAGCAGTTACCAACAGAATACGTTTGGGATTTTGATCAAAGATTTATGACATTGATGGCCAAAGTGAGATTCCAAATGTAGGATGTACAACACAAGGAATGGTTTATTGTCACCTTGTTACAACATATTTGAACCCCATTGATGCAATAGAATACTGTGTCGTAGATAAAGGATCTGGAAATAGAAATGAAATTAGAATCCTTGTCAATTGGAGATATTGGCTCGAGAATGATGCAAAGTCATTCGCAGTTGGCCAACCTTACGGTGCAGCTCCAATATATTAAGAGAGGAAAGTAATTTCAATAAGAACTACAGTGTACAATATTAAGAACAAATAAAATCCATAAGGACAATTTCTCGGTGCTCATGAACTATGTTGCAGCAGGTGCGTCAAAACTGTTAAAAACTCAAAGAATTAGTTGGTGTAGAATATGCCATAATAGGGGTCATAAGTCTGAAGAATGTCTATACTTACATAATATTGTAAGCACACCCACTATTCTATATTGTAAATTATGTAGATCAGTGGGTCATGGTGAAAAATACTGCAAATCATTTTAGCTACTGTAAGAAAAGACGATGGATACCTACTTAATGAAAAATGATGAGTAGATGCAATTTGAATGAGCACAGTCTCAATATGATCCTGTCCAATATCAAAAATCATAATTCCCTCAACTGAAATACCAACAAAATCTGTATCCTCAACAACAAAATACCCTCTGCAAAGGGGAGGTGGAAACTTTAGAGATTGAGGACAACAACAAGGAGGAGGATTTGGTCAAGGAAGAGGCCAAATCATATGTTATAAATGTGGGCTGCCAGGACATTTTGACCAAGATTGTCAAAGTCCTATGAAAACTTGTATAGATTGTAAATAATTTGATCACAATGTCAAACAGTGTCTGCAACTAATTGTGAAATGGCAAGCTAGAACTGTCGTAAATCCCAACCTAGTGTAGAATCAAAATCCAAATCCTAATCAAAACATTCAGATGATTGCCATGGAACCAAGAGAACCTCACATTGTTGTAGTTACAAGAGGAGTTGTTGCGACAACTACAGACCAAAATAAACAAAAAGGAAAACCACAGGTGAGACCTGTGGCACAAAAGAAAGCTCCACTACATTTCCAATAGGAAAAAGAAGTCTTCTTGGAGTTGTGACAAGACTTTATTGATGCTAATCATTTGTCGACATCTAGACAAGGCAATACCATGCCCAAATGATTTGAACAAATCATCAGGAAGTTGCCAATGAAAAAGGTTAGTAAGCTTAAATAAATTTTCAAAATTTGTTTAGCCCTAATCACTGATAAAGATGTTGTCACAAAACTAACAACACTAATTGAAGAAACCTCGGATGAACTCTGACCTGAAAAAAGATTTAATCATATCGAGAAAAAAATTGAAGATAGACCGAGAACTGTGAATGACTACGCAAATAGGAGACTATGATACAAATTATATCATATTAGATTTGGGATTGGATGTCAACATATTGATAATACAAATGTGGGAAAGTGTGAATAAGTTGTGATTAGAATTGTCTCCCATTCAACTAAGGCTTGCGAACCAGTCGAAGGTTCTACCAATTGGTAGACTAACTCCAGTGCCTGTAGAAGTCAAAGTCTTAAGAACATATTTCGACTCTGAAGTTATTGACATTGTCAATGACATAGATCCATATCCTACAGTGCTAGTAATTGATTGGGAAATAGAAAACCAAACCATTATAAACTTCAAGAAAAGTATCTTATCATTTGAAGATTCTGAAATAAGAGTGGTTGCACCAATTGATCCGCTCGAAGGACATAGATATGTTGAGCCCGTACATAGTGAAGGGAAAGGAAATTACCTAGATCAATTGTATAACATCATGGATTGAAAAGAAGACTACATAAATGCAATAGCTAATGGGAAACTGAGTTGGAAAAGTGTAAATTTGTGCACGTCCATCTCAGATGATGCCCTAGAAAATTGGCAAAATAGGATACATGAAGTTTCCATGAGAAGATGCACAAGAATCACAAGATTTTTCCAAAGGGTAGGAGATGAATCAATCGCACTTCCTACGTATGAGGGATTACCTAACTTTGCATCTTTTCTAAAAGAATTTGAAGAAAAAGTCACAGAATCGTAGTGATTTTTTCGCTCTAGACTATGTGTTGAAAGCTACTCCTGCTAGATGGTGGGGTACGCACAAACATTCTATATCTGAATGGCCATAGTGTAGAATATTAATGGAGATGAGATTTGGGGAAGAGATTAGTTATCCTGATGTAAATTATACAAGACTAACAGATCATGTGAAACATGTTGAGCACTGTCACATGAACTGGAAAGAATATCGGCGACAAGAATGGGTTCATCGATTCATCCACACTTTGGAAATGGTACCAATATAGTGGTACACATCAGTAGATTTATGATGAGGAACTGATGAATGGGAAATATTAGCTTTAAGCTTCACCTAGACATTTGTGTTCACAAGTGAACACCCGACAATCAATGTTGCATTACAAATAATAAAGGAAAATATATTTGAAGAAATCTCTATCCCAGACACGAATTTCCATCAATGCACCATGACAGTACACAACTAGATGGAGTGCTACAATATTATAGGAGAAACTAATTATGATGATCCACATGAGATAAATATATGGGTACAATGGAAGGTATGCATGCAATGGAAGGAATTGGTACGTGTGAAGATACTCCTAACCCTACTCGGTACGACCTAAAAAACAAAAAGAGTGGGCGAAATAGAAAAGCGAGTGTACCATGTTATACGAGCTTTGAATAACCTTGTGGGAAGTTTTTAGACATTGGAGGGAGAATCAAAATTATTACATGAAATAACACCACCATGAACTGATATCATGATGGGTATAGTAATTAAGTAATTTGCTGACACAAAACCTGACAGTCATTATTCTGGAAATATCGATAGACTCGGATGGCATACCTTAGGATCATGTCTACCATAAATGAGAATAACGTTATTTACAAATGACAACTAATTGACGGTGTGCTGAAAATATTCCTTAAATGACCCAAATTGTTGCCCCATGATGTTGAAAGGATTGATTACTTTCTAAGTAAATACTTTCTTGTGTTAAGGACAACTATTGAAAGTTTCTATTTCTTATTATATGGTGTTACCACATTTAGACTCCTTACACCTAGAACAGAAAAGAGAGTGTATTTTTTGCAGCTCAAAGAGTCGAACCCAATTTATGGTTATTACAATATCAAGTGCTAATTCCACTATGGAACCTGAAGTCGGACCCGCATGAACTACCCCTATCATGGAAGATACTGCATGCTATATTCGCCCAAGGAACCAATGTATCCCAGTTGCTACCTAAGTCCCACATCGACATTCAGGAAAATTTAGAGTGTAGGAACCAAGATCGTCACTAGCTTCAAAGGGGAAGAACGAAATGAAGAAGCAGAGAAAGAAGAAAGCTCTAGCAACACCACTAAGCCATGAAGAGCAAGAGGAATTTGAAACCAGGAACTTGTTACTACCATATATTCCACCAAGGAGGATGGATGTGTCATGGGTTAGCATCCCTAGTAAGGGTTATGCTGCAATGGTAGCACCCAAAATACCAAAAGGTATGATAGTACTTCATGATATCGTTCCCAAGTTACAAAAGCTAAACTTTTAATATTCGGACACAAGAAAAATAAGAGACCTTGATAGAAAGAACTACATGAAACTGGTAAGAGATATGCCTGATTCACCAAACCAGTTAGTTGCAATGAAATGGGAGAAAGGACTGGAATAGTCTTGTTTATTATCATTACTATTTATTCCATACTTTGGTCGAAGCACATAAGTGAACATCTATGTTGAGCAGTTGCTCTTAATATTTCATGGAGGATTCCTTTGGTTAGAAAAACCATATTCAATTAGTGCCAACCTTATGTTAGCAATTACAAGACTGCAAAGGGTAGGAGCGGACCCACTATCAGTCTTAGTGAAGGACAATGACCCATCCCATATTGCAAAGGTCAAGCATAAGTATGACCTAGTCAGGTCTAGCAGAGGGTTCTCAATATCATCTATTAGTGATCCTACTATTTGCACAGTAGCAATGATATTATCATACAAAATGTTGTGCACATCATGACCACATCAATGTACTGTAGGTGCAATAACGCTGCATGCACTCTGTGCAGAAGGTGTTCAATTCAATTGGTCACAATGTTTTCTTAATGAATTGTTGCAAGATGCAACCTCAGTACAGGAAGAAGGTACTACTTTTCATTATTCTTGGTTATTGATTTGAATCTCATTTACTGTTTATTCTGAGATAATAGACTACCATCCGGTAGACTTACTTGTTAGCTGTAGAGGTCCAAGATACCAAGATATCTAGTTATCTCCAGACAAAAACTGAAAAATGAATAGTAACAGTTAATTTTTCATCCATACTGAAGCCTTTAAGCACCTATTCAAGCACCAGGTAAGACTGAGTGCAACCACAATTTCCAGGTTTTGACGAATTGTCAAATTTCAACTCAGTCCACACTATGTTTCCATGAAACCACAGAGAGACCCACAACAACAATGGTTGGTGATACAATATGTACTAATGAAAGAGGATTTAGAAACCTTTATAAGTGATTAAACAAAAGAATGGCAATAGAAGTTCCAGCAACTTAGAGGAAGGACAAAGAATTCAATCAGGATAAACACCCCAGACAAAACACAGTAGGGACAGAGCCAGAAAAAACTCAGTCCACTTTTCCTCATTAGGAACCACTGCTAGAACAACAACATGAAGGGAAAGATGTTGAAGAACAAAGGGAACCTAAACACAAGAAACAGAAGGATAACAAGGAAGCCAATACCTTCTATATTGATGATGAGGAGGTAGTTGCATTAGCAGAAGCACTACAAGAAGCCACCTAGTCAAGTCACCACAACATCATCAGACATTAGAATGAACTTACTAGTACCATTATAGATCGAATGAATGAGCTGGATAGAACAATTGAAGAAATCAAAAGTGCAGTAGATCATGCACCCTACGTACAATAGTCGCAAGATGCACCTGGCCCATCTGAAGCACTAAAACCCTAGAGATCAAGAGGAGACCACCCAATTAGAGTTCAAATCCAAAAATAAGTCCTGGACCTAGAGGCTCCAAACTCCAATGAGGTTGACAGAATTACTGGCTAGATATTCCTAGATTTTTTGAAGATGAGATTGATGTATGTGTATGCCTTAAAAAAAGTGGCAGTTGCATATATTAGAGTAAGAGGAAGTAAACTTGGTAAGCAGTTGAAGCAATCTGTCAAGGATATCACCAAAATCAGTGCAAAGATGTAGAGGATCAAGAAAAAAAGTAAGAGAAGGAGAAGAAAGTAAGCAGAAACTCGAAAGCATCATAAATCTTGCTTGTTCGAATCTTGAAGATGTTGAAATATTACAAGAAATGCCACTAGAAGATAAGGTCCTTCGACTTGGAAAGATAAAGGTTGACCTTATGAAAAAATTTACAAATATAGAAGAACAAAGGAGACCCAACACACCCCCAGAAGTGTTGGAGAGAAGAAGAGTCGCAGCAGCTCAGGCTGTAAAGAGAAAACTGAGAAGCATAAGAAACATGTAATAAGGTTGTCGACCAAGTCTCTCAGACTTGGGAAGTATAAATGGATGAAGAGAAATCAAAGAATATTGAAAACAAGTTTATTGCATTTGAATAAAACATACACATATAAGAAATGATATGAAGTAGCTACCCTTAGCATAGAAATTGGATAAGATGATGGAGATGAGAAAATTGTGTCAACAAATGTTTGTGCTGCTCACACAACAACAACAACATGAGGAAAGAGTAGAAGAGTTGTAGGAAAAGGAAGAGATAGTTATATGAATCATCCATCATGTACATTAGAAGGTGCATGATGCAGCGACATCAATGGAGAAAGTTATGTCAGAACACGTCAGTTCTGACCTGGTGGAGCAAATGCATAAGATAGAGGAAGAAGTGCACACAAAGCCAAAGAAAGTGGTGAAAATCATAGAATAATTTCATAACAAAATCCACGCAAGTCACAACATGGAGAAATATCTTCAAGTGGCTTAGGACGAGCCATAGCTGAGTGTTGGGGGCCTGTTGGGCCTAGGTACAGTATGGTAGAATTCATGTAGAATTATTCCTAAGTATGGAGAAGAGCTAAACGAGAAGAGAAAGGAGCTATTACTGAGGAAGCAGCATAAAGGAAAGAACAGGAAGGGATTTTTGACAAAGGAAGTGAAAGAGAGGAAGAAGAAGAGGAGAAGGCGATGAAAGAAGAAGTTGTGCCAAATAAGTAAGTCGTGACAGAAGGATGGAGTGCAACACGAGACGGTATGATAGAATATCAGCAGCAGAAGGAGTGCAAGTAGCATAATTATTGGAAAACGACAATAAGGGACAATGTTAAGAAAGTGACAGGACTTAATGATTATGGGTATGATCTTAGCTGGAGCCGATGGAAACAACATCTGTGAATGCATCTTTGTAATTTAGGTCATTAGTGCCTCCCATTAGGTGTTTCTATAATAGGAAAGGCAGCCTGGTGGCTGGATATAGTAAGTCGGATGAGATAGTGATAGTAACGAGTTTGAATAGAGTCTGTATCGAGTCGGTATTGAGTCTGTATAAAGTATGCAGGGAATCAATATTGAGTTTATAAAGGTTTTATAAAAGAAGGAACTCAAGTTTTCTACGGGTTAGACATTCTCCCTACAGTCAGTTTTTCTTAGACATGCTCCCAATAGTCACTCTGTGTTAGAAATTCTCTATACGTCCATTTGTTGTAGACTCTTGTTGGTTTAAAAGTGTGGTGGCTATCTAATTGTTGAGTGCATCAAAGTAAAGGATCTGCAGCTGAGTGTGTAGAAGAGTAGGAAAGGTTGGGTTGATCCAGGTTATGTGTGGATTAATAGTAGAAGTAGAGTAGTAAGAGAATAGAGATAATATCAAGGAGCATGAGAGGGAGGAAGAGTATGTAAAGTTAGAGAAGAAGATCGTGAGAAGAATCTGTAGCTTAGTGCATAGACAAAAGGTGAATCTATGTATTCATGCCAGATGAAGAGCGCCTTGTGGTTTTTTTCTAGATGGGTTTCCACATTATATTTTGTGTATATGTGTGAATGTTGAAGTATCTTATATATATATATGTAAATTTTGTATTGAATGAATGACTATAGGTTTTCTTACAAATGAATAGATGTATGATGGTCGCATTGTATTATTGGATATGATTATGCTGCATGTCTGTTGTTTACTTAATGATTCGCATAAGAAAGGTTGGGGTACAACCTAGATTTGGAAGCATATTGAACACATATAATCCACTAAGGCTTCATTGAGAGCCTTGGATCAGGGCGAAGGTACCAAACATCCTCCCACACAACTATAGAAACATGGTTCTAGCAGTTACTGTTATCAACCCAAATGGCACTTCTCTGTCTCAGTGCCGACATTCCTTATGTTGGTACACAAAAGGAAATCTTAGGATTGAAGTTTGCCAAAACACTGTAGATGGGCATGACATGAGATGCATTTACCCTTGAACCAGCTTGCCATATTATTTTTCTAAGTGTTGAATGGCATATGCGACTATCTTCATTTCAACTCACATATGTACGTGACTATTCCCATTTCCAACTCGTGTACTATATGCGACTATCTCCATTACAACCCATGTACATTAGCATGCGCGGGTTTCCTTTAAGAAACTCGCATGTCATACACGGGTTGCCTATATTAATAGTCGCGTACATCTTTATTCGACATTAAAAAATATAAATCACTATTAATGGAGATTAGTTGGGCCCTAATCATTAACTATCCCAACTGTTTCAACCTCCTCAACCTTTGAAACCATTCTATTTCCCAAAGTATAAATAGAGGCCTTGGGGAGGGAATTAATAAATCAAGTTTGGAGAGAAAAGTTATGCTGGTGGTATATCTTTAGAAGTCTTGGATTAGCAGACCTTAAAGTCCTTTGGTTGTAGAGGAGTCCTTGTCTTAGAAGCTAGGTTGTACTCTTATCTCATTCACTGATTGTTAATAAAGAGAATTCTTCTTCCAACATTGTGTTGAGTCTCTTTCATGTATTATGGTTCATGAATATATTCGATTATGCACTAGATATATTGTTTGTCTAACCTCTCATATATACATGTATAATATTTTACTTGGAGAATTTTCACTTTGCAGGTGAAGGAGGTGCATCCCTGGAAGCTTTGGAGAGAAGCAGAACAGAAGAAGATCAAGCTTGTATCAACCGTCGGTAATCAGGTGAGTCAAGTATTTCTTCCTATTTCCTTTCTATACTCTATTAAAGTAGATTGTTTGCAAGGTTAGTAGTAAGTTGGTAACCCCAGAACCCAGGTTGCAAGAGTGTTTAATCCTGAACAACATAACTGGCGACTTCGTTGGGGGTTAGCCAGCCTGCTATGGGTTAGCTCTGTAGATCCTTTCCTAGACTTGGCTTTGATTCAATGTGTGGTGTTTGGTATTGGTTTGGACTTATAGTGGTGTTTGAAGACCTTCATAATTTTTTTTTTTTGAAAATTTTTACTCTCGTACACAGGTTGCTGTGCTACACACTCGTGTACAGAGGTCTATGTATGCAGGTTGTTGTATTGGACAATCATGTACATTACACAGGTTGTTGTGCTACATAGTCGCGTACAGAGGTCTGTGTACACAGGTTGCTGTATTGGACAGTCATGTATAGTACGCAGGTTGCTCTTATAGACAGTCACATAGAATCCTGAGCAACAAAAATTTTGGGTATGGTTGCATGTCCCTATCTTTCTATGGATTTTGTCTTGCTTTGTGGTCTTTAGTACTGACATTTCACTATAGGTTTTATACCCCTATTATCCATACTTCATGATTTTCGGTAGGACCTTGAGTTTTTTATTGGTTGTATTTTCTTTCTTTTATCAATTTGAAGTGGATTTGCATGTTGGGTATAGGTCCAAGTGCTGTGTGTTTGAATCAGTGATCATGGTTCTAGGTACTGTGTATCCCATGCTATTTCCAAGTAGTGTTGGTTTGTCACTTGCCTTTGATTGATTTCAGTGATTTTTTCATTGTGTCTTCCCAAGGTAGGTGTTTTCCAAGTCTTCCTTAGGTGGTTGATCTTTGGTTTTTATAAGTCTACTATACTTCATTTTGCTTACTTTATATAGTTATATTATTCAAGCATTCTCAACAATTGGTGCATTTAGGTGCATAGTAATCTTTGAGCAATTTGAAAAGTGAAAAGAAAAGCATTGGAAACATTTGCATTTGAATTGCATATGGTAGTTTTACTTTTAGTTTTTAAATAAAATCTCAAAAATTACAAAAATAAGTCTTAGTTTTCTCTTTCCTAGTTGCATTTTCATTAGTTCATATTGACAAAAATATAAAAAAAGGAAGCTTGTTTTAAGTAGTAATAATTTTCTTTGGAATTGATTTATACACTTGTTTTTTAATTTTCTTATCGAGTCAATATTATCATAGTCTTTCACTCCACTTTCCTTCTGAGTAAGAACAACCCTTAAAATGAATGCTATAATTTAAAATTTATTAGTAATTTTTGTTTTATAGGGTCATACATCTACTAGCTTAAGCTAGACTTGTGGAATAGGAAGTGTAAACTCCCCATCAGTACTTAAATTTAGAAGTAGTGGGCCAATCAATAGGTAAATCCTTCTCTTTATTGATAGTATCTAGGAAGCTCCTCTCAAATGGGAGTTAAGCATGAGGCTACGTGGAGTCATTGGACTAAGGAGATAACCCTTTGATTCCTTGTCAAAACGTAGACCAAGGTTTTTACGCATCTGGGGATTCTATCCTAGAAAGAGTTTTTGGATTTGCTACCCTGCCCATGCATATAAATCAGGCTTGCGACTATCCCCCCAAACTATTGATATAGTTAAGGTAGCCTCTAGTCTCTTGGACATCTAGGGTTTATACATAGGTAAACTGAAAGGCTCTTTCTGGTTCACCTTGGATGGGATTGGAAGGTAACCCTTGTTAAAATTGTATGAGGGCATTGGTTGATTCCTCTGCTTGTGCCTAAGAACCTCTTCAAAGATGCCAAGAAATTGTCTCTCAACTTTCTTCGGGAAAACATATCTTACACCCTTGTGATTGTTGACACTTTAAGAAATTTTTTGCAGTGATTGATCTGTGGTTTGATTGTGTTTTAGCCGACTTTAGGGTGTGAAAATTCAAATTTACAATCGTGGAGGACCAATCTATTAGAAGGTGATAAAGTTTGCAAAACCTTCCTCTGTTTATCACATTGAAAGCTTCACCTCCCCCTCAAAGGTGGATACTGGAAACGGACGGTTATTTTGAACCGATAGGAGTTAGTGAAGTTCTGGGTGAACCAGAACTTAGGGAAAACCATTTTAATTTAAACACAGTTGAGATAGAAGACTTGCAGGTTGACAAGTTTGCAAGGAATTTTAATTCACCTCTAACTGACTTAAACAATCCTGTGATCATTCAGGTTCGTCCTTTCGATCCACCTGTGATTGGTGTCCTTATGGGAAGAATAATGTCTACTGTAGAATAAAGTTCTTTTACTTCCACCTTAGCCGTTCTAGCTGAAGGAGTGCTAACTTCCCTGGTAGGTTCCCCTAGAACAAGTATACCTACTACGCCATTAATTCCAGTTGGCTGAGTGGTTCAACCACCGGCTCCCACAAGTCTAGCAGGTGCTTCTGGTGGTATGGTCACTGGGATTCCTAGTGTACCTATAGTTCCTACTTCATTCACACATGCTGCCCATAGTGGTCTTATAGGACACTTGCCTTTTGTCCAAGGATTTCCTTGGAATGGGGGGCACATTCACCCATCCACTCCATACGTAGGCCCAACACCCTCATATGTAGGGGTGTAGTTTGGAAACACTAATCCTTATGGTCAAGGTTTTCAAACTTTGGTTTCAGCTCCCTTCATGAACTCTCCCTTTTCACTCTTTAGCGGAGGGATACTTTCTTGTCTATTGCAAACCCCAGCTTCGAATGGGGTAGCCAGAACCTCTTATACTACACCTAACATAAAAAATCCATTGGCTTATGGATGGAATCCTTTCCAAAGCAACCCATCCACTTCACAACCAACAGCAGGGGGCAACCCCACCTTCACATATGGGAATATGGGGGCATGTCCCTCTAATCCCCAAACTGGTACTTTTAGTGCTCTAGTTAGACCCAAGCTTCCTTTCTTGGCAATGTTAAACTTACCAAATTTGTCTAAACTGATGAATGAATCGATGAGACATGATCCCTCCTAGCCACCCGTCCCTACCAAGTTTCCCTCGGATATCCCAAAATTCGAAGGCAAAGTTGGTGATGATCTTGGAGTTCATGCCACCACTTTCCATTTATGGTGCTCTTCCAACTCACTGAATGAAGATTCAGTTCGGTTGAGGCTGTTCCAAATAACTTTGACAAGTATGGCAGCAAAATGGGACATTGAATTTCCTTCTGCTGCATTTTACAGTTTTTGGGACTTGGATAATGCATTCCTTAGGCACTTCCAGCTTCCTGTCCATTATGATTTTGGGACAGACTTGTTATCTACCTTCCGGTAGAACAAGGCCACTCATATTTTGGATCACATCCAAGAGTGGAGAAGAAGAAAGAGACTTATTAAAGCCACTATACCTTCTAAGTTCTTATTAGAATGGTTCCTTAAATCCCTATAGCCTTATATATATAAGGATGTATCTACTTCAGGAGTGACAAATGAGGAAGAAGATATCCTTAGGGCCCAACAACTAGATTTTATATATTCTTAGTCTAGGATCTTAAATGAGATTATCCTTGAGGCACTGAGGCCAACGCACAATGTAGAGAAACCTAAGCCTAGACCACATACTGATGGTGTGGTTGGTTTCATGAATTCTCCCACTATAGAATCTTTAACCAAATAGCTCCATCAGCTGTCCGTTAAACATTCTACAATGGAGGCAGCAAAGGCTACCCCCTCACCCCAAAATTCAAATGTTTTTTCACAAAACTCTCAGAAGGGAAATCGGGAGCCCGATGGGAAAAAGAAGAGAGGAAAAAAGGGTGAGGGAAACCAAAACAAGGAAAAACCCACAAACAATGCTGATGGGGGCAAGAAAGAAAAGAAAAAGGTGAAATTCCCATGTAATTTGTGCCATGAAGATCAACTTACCCATCTATGTCCCCTTATGGAACAAGCTCAGAAGCTGTTAAAATCCCAACAACCAGTTGTCCTGTAGGATCCTTTTCCCCAAAGATATAATTCTGCTTCAGCTTCAAATGTAGTAGGGGGCACCCCAAATGCTCCTGACCCAAATTATATCAACATGGTTCGATCCGAGACTTTACTACAGACCATGAACAAGAACTATGAAAAAGAGACCTTTAAGAAGGGTAATTCAATAGGTGAAACTTCTAACCCTCTCACGATTGAGAAACCTGCTGAAATTATGCCCAAGATACCGAAAGGTGTCTTTAAGAAAACCTTGCATAATCCTAATGCTAGGGATCATTAGAGGAATTTTGGGGTCTAAAATGGGCCTCCTAAGGAAAATAATAAAATAATAGTTAAAATAATAAAATAATAGTTAAAATAATAAAATAATATTGATTAATTTTGGAGGGAGAAAGAAAAAAACTACTTTTTGTGTTCGTATTTTCGACATATCTCTCTATGTTTTTACTCAAATTTCGATCGGGAGAGCTCGTTGGATGTGGAATTTGATTCCACATCCAACGAGTACCCACACTGCATACTTTTGACGGATCCCGCTACCCCAAAAACAAGAAATACCTGAAAAAACGTAATGATGACATCATCATTACGTTTTTTCAGGTATTTCTTGTTTTTGGGGTAGAGGGGTCCGTCAAAAGTATACAGTGTGGGTACTCATTGGATGTGGAATCAAATTCCACATCCAACGAGCTCTCCTGATCGAAATTTGAGTAAAAACACAATGAGATATGTCAAAAATACGAACAAAAAAAGTAGTTTTTTTTAATGACAAATATGCCAATTCAACCATTATGGTTGACTTATTTTATTGAAATTCTATTGGTTCTTGAATTCCAACTCACAAAAACTTATTTTGGCACATTTTCTTATAAGGCCCATTTTAGACCCCAAATTTCCTCTAATGATAGCAAACTACTCCATGGTTGAAGACTTAGCCCAGACTCCTTGTGCAATGTCGGCTTTAGAAGTGTTACAGAGTTGTCCCGCCCAGTGGGATGCACTCTTGATAGTCTTAGGCAGTATGGACTCATCGAGTCTCATGGAAAAATTTATTTGTTCTGATGTTAAAATTTGCTTACCATATCATGTAGCCTTATCGATAGATTTCATCCATGGTGGAAATACCATTGGAATGGCAGTTGTCGACGAGGGTGCTTCTACATGTGTTATGTCCTTGTCTTGTTGGAAAGCTCTTAGATCCCCAGAGCTGGTTCCATCAAACACCCTACTTATTGCTTTCGACAGAAGGTCATTCCGTCCGCAAGGTATCCTACCCGCTTTTGAAATTAAGTTGGCAGGGAAAACAGTGTCTATTCAGGTAGAGGTGATTGATGAACCTTTGGATTATAACTTGATCTTAGGGAGAAGTTCGACTTATGCCATGTCTACTATTGCATCGGCCGTCGTTTGGGTGGTAGTGTTTCCATAGGAAGGGATGTTGGTTACTGTTGACCAACTCAGTTTTACTCGAAAAGGCCGCACGGAAAATAACGAGTCCACCATACCATTGGTCAATCAGGTTAGACCTGCTTTAGAGAGCTTATGGGCTAGAATGTATGCATCATTGATGGGCACATTTGATCTTCCAATTTCGATTAATTATATAGGTTCTACTAGTGTTGGGAAGTGCATAGCTACGGTTGTTGATAGGACTGATCCTTGGGTTCTCCCTTCCCACCATGAAATTGAAGTGTCATTATCGGCAGTAGAAGTGGCCTATCAAGCTATCATCCATACCGTTGTTGATCCTATTCCGGTCCCTCTCACAGTCTCAGAGGAACTGAAAGAATCCTATTTTCCTACTTGGGCAGATAACTCTTTGTATTCTAGAGATTGCTTAGATATGGTTTTACCTTCAAATGAAGCCATTTTGGAAGCTATGTGTGGATGAGATAAGATCTATGAATATATTCACCATCGATCCTATTTTCTTCCAGAGTTAAGAAGAATAGAGAGCCATGAATTCCATATGAGACTAGAAGACGATGTTGATACGCCTATTAACCCCTTACCAAGGGGAGGAATGTTTGCTGAGGGGAATATGCCAAACAGTTTTACCACTATCCCTATCAACATCTCTGTAAATCCAAATGTTATGGAAAATGTACATATCGACACAAACTACTATCTAGAGGAGATTGTGATCTATACAGCCTTGTTTAAGGAATTCTGTGACGTTTTTGCCTGGTCATTTGAGGAGATCCCAGGCATTGATCCATCAATAGTCAAGCTCAAAATACGAACATACCCTGATGCTAAACCCATTCAGAAAAAGTTGAGACCTGTCAACCTACGTAAAGCGGAGGCAGTAAAGGCTGAAGTTGAGAAACTGTTGAAAGCTAGTTTCATTCATTCCATAGCTTTGACAGAATGGGTATCTAACCCTATTCCTGTTGACAAAAAGCAAGGTACCATACGTGTGTGTACTGAATTTCAAGATTTAAGCAAATCCTGTCCTAAGGACAACTATCCCATGACATTTATAGATCAAATTATTGATGCTTACATGGGAAGCAAAATTTTTTCATTTATGGATGGTTTCTCTGGATATAATCAAATCCAAATTAAATAGGAAGACCAACATAAAACAACTTTCATTTGTCCTTGGGGTACCTTCGTGTAGAAGAAAATGCCCTTTGGATTGAAAAATGTCGTGGCAACCTTTCAGCGGGCAATGAATTTTTCCTTTCATGATATTAAAGCCATTGTCAAAACCCTACCTTGATGATATACCAGCACATTCTCATAAGAGGATCGATCACCCAGATCACTTGCATTTGATTTTTGAATGATGCAGATACTATAAAATTCACTTGAATCCCCACAAGTGCGTTTTCTGTGTCGAGTCAGGGAGACTGCTCAGATTCATTGTTTCTAACAAAGGCATTCAGGTGGATCCTTTGAAAGTTGAGGCCATTGTAAATTTGCCTCCTCCTCATTCTATAAGGAAGCTTCAGAGCCTGTAGGGAAGTCCAATTTCCTTCGACTTTTTATTGTAAATTATGCCAAGATTAGTAAAGGTTTCATGCACCTGTTTAAATAGGACACCCCATTTGTATGGGATGAAATTGTACAACTTGCATTCGAGGCATTAAAAAAAGCTTTGTTGTTGGCCCCATTATTGCGTCCGCCAGATTACTCTAGGGATTTTATATTGTATCTAGCCGCATCTGAGTCGACCATAGGGGTAGTCCTAGTCCAAGAGGACAATAAGCTCTAAGAGCATGTTATCTAATATCTTAGTCATGCTTTATCCCGATTTGAGCAGCTGTATATGTTGTTCAGAGGTTTCGTCACTACATCTTACTGAGGACCACGACAGTAGTCACGGATGTTAATCATTTTCAATATGTTTTGTATCAATAGATAGTTGAAGGCAAATTTAACAAATGGATAGTCATTCTCTAAGAGTTTGACTTGGATTTTCAATCCACCAAATCCAAAAAATCCTTAGTTTTTGCTGAGCTCATTGTAGAATTTCCTGTAGCCATTGAAGAATACTCATTCCCAGATGAGGATATCTTTTTTATTTCCACCTCTGGCCCCTGGTACACAGATATACTTATATATCTCCATACTTTGAAGTACCTTGCAACCTTCTCGCCAGAAGAATGATGTAAACTACACCTACATGCCAAGAACTACCTCATTATAGGAGATACTTTATATCGTAAAGGGGTAGATTCTATTTTGTGTCGATGTCTCACCCATAAGGAAGCGTAGATTGTCCTAAATGATGCCCAAAGTGGAGCGTGTGAGGGTCATTTATCTGGGTTAGCAAAAACCCAGAAGATATTATGTGCCGATTATTTTTGGCACACAATCTTTAAAGATTGTGTGGAAGACATGAAGTGTTGTCATCCTTGTCAGCTTTACACCAGAAAGATGTGGTCCCATCCCACCCCATTATTTCCCATTATCTCAGTGGCCCCCTTCATGAAATGGGGGATATATTACATGTTGTGCAACCCAATCTCATCTGGGAGGCACAAATATATCATTGTCACTATATATTATTTTACGAAATGGGTAGAGGCAATACCCACCTTTAAAGCTGATGGGGAAACTGTAGCTTTTTTCATTTTCAACCAAATTATCACATGGTTCGGTATCCGTAAGGTGACTGTCACTGACCATGGCAGTAATTTCCAAAATAGCATGATGATTGAACTGACCAATATGCTAGGATTTAGACAAGAACATTCATATTCGTTCTATCCTCAAGCAAATAGTCAAGTCAATGCTATTAATAAAACTTTGAAGACTATTCTCAAACGTACTATTAATGCAGCCTGTTCCAATTGGCACATCATGCTATATCCTGCACTTTGGGCATATCAAACCAATGTGAAAACTGATACAGGGTTTTGTCCCTTCCAACTCGTTCATGGAGTGGAAGTCGTTACCTTGGTTGAATGTGAAATCCCATCTTTAAAAATTGCTATTCATGTGTTACCCAATACGACTGAGCTGGAAGAACATCTATTACATTTAGAACATCTATATGAGCAATGTAGAGATGCCCTGACAACAAACGAAGCTCATAAAAATAGGGTAAAAATCCAATACGATAAGTCGTTCAGGCCTCGTGTTTTCTCTGAAGGGGGGCTTGTTTTGCTCTGGGATCAAGACAAAGAACCCCTAAGGGAAGGAAAGTTCAGGTCTATGTGGTTGGGACCTTATGTCGTGTCAAAGGTGTTAAAGAAGGGTGCATATGAATTGATTGATTTCGAGGGGAATAAGCTGCCTGAGCCTAGAAATGGGATCCACTTGAAAAAGTACTATGCTTAGGCTTAGCACTTTTTCCTATATTTTATTGTATGTATTTTTATGTACATTAGTTCATCGGTTTTTGTTTTTATACCATCTGTTGGTTGTTACAGATGTCTTCTGAGTGGTTCGTAGGTTTTGCTAATGGCACCAGTCACCACACTTGTAATTTGGCTCCAGTTACATGGGTCATTTATTCGCCCTTAGGACAGTTAGTTGCCTTAGGAGGCGCTTGCTTAGGTCCTGCTACCAATGATGTCACTAAATACAGGGCAGTCATTGAGCTTTTATGGGATTCTTTTTCACGTGGTATCACTCAGCTGGAAGTCCGATTGGACTCTCAACTAGTGGTTTCCTAGCTCAATCGATCTTATCAGGTGTGGAACCCTATTTTATTACGTCAGTTTATGCAAGTTAGGTTATTGGAAATAAATTTTGAATTTATATTCAATCATATTCCAAGAAATAAAAATTCATTAACTGATGCATATGCTAATTATATCTTAGATTGGCACTTAACACATTTTGCATAAAAAATATACAGCAGACACAAACACATTTGTAAATAAAACGGAAATATATATATGTGTGTGTGTGTGTGTGTGTGAATATCTGTCCATATAGATAGGTCGAGTTTCTGATCCTCAGATCCAATCATAACTATATAATATACAAAAAATATACAAAACATGGATCAAAGTCCATAAAATGCTCCTAAGTCTAAGCTTGACCACCCTGGTCCCTTCGATCACCCTGTGCTCGGGCTTCTTCAGCCTCCTCGACTTCAGCAACCTCAATAACATCTATATACACAAGTACTACTCTAGCTACCCACCTCAGAAGGCATATCTAGATAGGTGGTACACCAACCACTATCTCCTGCATGATGGCAGGGATGCGATCAATCCATAAGGTAGGTACTTTCTTGGTAATCCTAGCCAACTTCCCCTCAATAACTCTAATCAAACTTTGGTCCTCTCCCAAAATAGGATGTACATACATGCATGGATGCCCAGTAGGGTGGACTGGTCCAATATCTGCATTTTGACATTTTAAAAGGATTAGAACTCTTATACATATGTATATATCTTTATAATTAAAATTCATAAAAAATTTAAAATTTTGAAAATAAAAATACCTAACTCTCCCCATGCTCCTCCAGGAGGGAGGACAAGGTTAATATCACCTCAAAAATCTAACCCAGCATATGGAAACTGCTCCAAGTCTGGAAACTATCGCTCCCACCAAAAGTAGAAGTCATCGTCATAGACACTTTGGACTGATCCACCACCTCCCTAGAGGATGAATATATCTCCCCACCTACTCAGCCTAGGATAATGAGGAGAACGAAATGGTAATGGTGCTACAGGACCCAAACCTGGCACTCTCTTAAAGAAAAAGGCTACTAACATGCTGGAATAGCCAAATTCTTCCACCTGCCTCTTTTCCAGTCAGAGAGTTGTTTCCTCATTATTGGGATCACTCCCGAACAGCAATCATATAGGGTTCCCTGCATACAGTCCACTGCTAGTCTCATTTGGTTCTGATTTGCAAGGTGAAGTGATGATGACCTTGCAACCCTCACTATAGTGCTCACCAACACCTGTAAAGGAAAGTTGCGAATGTGAGAAATAGGGATGCACCTACCCCTCTTTTGAGTGTCTGGCTCACAGTATATGTCTATATAGTTCTGTATGCTTATAAGGTCACCTCCTCTACCAGTACCTTTCAAGTTCACTCTAGCTCCCCTTCATGATGAACCGAAAATGAAATAGACATCTTTCGATGTAACCTATATAAACTCACCTTTAAGTTCAAACATGCCTAGATCATGATCCCAATAGTTTATCAAGAACTCTAAGAGGTGTACATTTCACCGCATAGGTGAGGCATAGAAAAATTTCAATAACCCACTTTGACGTAAAACATTCATTGTGGGGGCATCTTGTAGAGCTTCTGGTTCCATGTCTTCATGTTCCCTCTCCCTCCACTCAAGAACCATCTTTAAATATAATAACCAAGCAATTTCAAACCATTAGATTCGTATAAAAATTTGAATTTTTGACCCTAGATATTCTTTTTCTACCTTGTGCAGTGTACATGACTGTCCTTTGGGAAAGTCGCGTATTGTACGTGAAATTCCTTCAGGAAACCCACATACAGAATGCATGTACGCGACTATTAACATACCATACCCGCTTACACAGTGTTCATGCTTTGAGGGCACTTGAAAACATTAAATTTGGGCTCAAATTTCAAAATTGTTTGGATCAAATGAAAGAGCATGGATTGTAGTTTTACCTGACACTTGCGGTTTCGAGAATTGTCCATCGAATCGTCCACACTAAGCAATCAAAGGTAGAGGTAAAACTTGTCTTTTTATGGTTAAAAATCAAATGGTGAGTTTTTTATTAATATTTTGAACTATTTATAGAAAAAATATTTTCAAAGTGGGTTTTTTCCCTATAGTTCATATTTTTAAACTAATGCCATATCTTTTTCTCCTCTGTGACAGGTTTATGGTTGTTTTAAGTTGTTTTTTCACTCATATAGGATGGTTTTTTGGTCATTTCACATGCATTTTGCATTTATACCTAATCCATTTTAATCCTAGAATTAACACTCTGAACACAGACTATGGTACTCTTAACCATTAGTTCCTTGTTTTTACCATTGTTCTTCTATGTATAGGACTTTCCTCCCATGAGTATCCTCATTTAGAACTTATGTATTGTTTTTTGATACTCATGCTGCAACTGTCATAGGTTCGGGGGAGTCTTTTTTAGCTATTTTTCATGCCAAATTGAGCCTCATTTTGATCTCTTTTTACAAGATATCCCTTTATAGGACTCCCTGCCCTTATGGAGTTTCTTTAGGCCTAGGTCTAACTCTTCAAAATAGACTTAACTGCTGAGTAAACTTGTCCATTCAAGGTCATTAAGAATATGTGAATGGGCATCCACATTGGTGGTAGGTTATCTCTTTCTCGGACCATGTGGAATAATATGAGAAAGGATCACTCTCTTTTCTACAGAATTGAGAAGAGTATTCTCAGGTACAAGTTTATCACTTTTCTGGACCTGAGGGACTAAATTTATGAAAAAGGAACACCCGGTATGAGCTCAGTTTTCTCTTTTTTGTGCTCTGGACCTAAACATGAAAAAGATTCTGAGTGTACTTTATCTCTTTGTCATGCTTGTTAATCACCAAGAACAAAGCATCGAGTTTATTGTTGTAAGCCCCATTTCTCATACTCAAATGGATCTTTCTGAGTGATCTTGATTTCCTTCACACTCGTAAAACTCAAGCTATATGCTGCTCTCGAAGGAGCGTTGGGTAGGTGGTAATTTAACCTTTTTTGGACCTCCCTGACTAAGTAAGAAAAAGGTTCAACTTTTCTTCTATGGAAGTTAAGAGAGTTCTTCTATGGTAGTTTTTATACTTTTTCGGCCTCAGGAGACTAAATTGGATGAAAAAGGACCCCCCTAGAGTCTCCTTCGGAGTTTTCAAACTCTCTATACATGAAAACACCAAGTGAGCATGTATTAGTTTGGGCTCATAAAATCCATGAATTAGTGACACTATCAAGCATTATTCCCTTTTCTCTTTAAGCTTGTCAAAAAATGAAGAGAGACTCAAGTTGACTTTTTTGGACTCATTAAAATTTAAAAGGGAAGGTAAGGAAGAAGTTTTCTTTTGGTTCTCAGTTAGTGGCAGCATGTCCTCCTTGAACATAGCACTCTTTGTATTTTCCAATACTCATGTCTCAGTGTTCACTTTTAGTTCAATTATTACTTCGAGTTTCTTACTCCTTCTCTTGTTAGTTCTACCTCGGGAATCTGATCATGTATCCTACATGGCAGATAAGTCTAGTTGTACTATCTGTAAAGTTAAAAGCTTCCTTGGGTCATCTCTATGTCGTGCTCTCTGTTCAAGGATTTAACCCTGTATTTGATCTATTTTTTGATTCCATCATTGTATTATCTGTTATTGCTTGTGTCTCCCTTCCTTTACCCAGTTCCTAGTCACTCTTGTGATTCATTGGAGGATCTATTGCCTTCCTCATCACAGTATGGTTCTGCATCAGCACTTCCTGACGACAAAGACCTAGAGTTTTGATGATCGTACCTTAGGATTCACTTTCATTTTTGTGAATTCCTTTGCTTTAGTTATTAATTATCACCTATTGTTTGACAATCTATTGAATCCTATCCATGTTTGACTTCAATAACATCTATTTACATGGATTGAATTGTATTGGTTCTTTGTGATTTTTTATGAAGACCTTAGTTTCATATCTATGGACTAAGTTGAGCAAGGTTATGTTGTGGTCAATTGCACAACTTCTAGATCTTTGAAGACTCGTCATTATTGTGTATTGTGGCTTCGATCCACCTTTGTAATATACGTGGTCTTGTACCTATATTTATGATGTACTCAAATATTGTAAAGGAGATAGTGTTCCAATATATTGAACATAGCATCCTTGGATATGACTTTGTATATGACATTATTATGTATTTGTTTCAGGTACTAGATCTGCTCCATTGTACTTCTGAGTTCTCCAAGATAATGATTATAATGTATTTCGGCCTTCGTTTCCCTCTAACCTCACACATTAGGGGGCATCTGTTATCAACCCAAATGGCACTTCTCTGTCTGAGTGCCGACATTCCTTATGTTGGTACACAAAAGGACATCTTA
Source organism: Pseudotsuga menziesii (assembly GCA_001517045.1). NCBI lineage: Eukaryota > Viridiplantae > Streptophyta > Pinopsida > Pinales > Pinaceae > Pseudotsuga > Pseudotsuga menziesii. The sequence continues at coordinate 68,203 of LPNX010248211.1, forward strand.
GGATTGAAGTTTTCCAAAACACTATAGATGGGCATGACATGAGATGGATTTACCCTTGAACCATCTTGCCATATTATTTTTCTAAGTGTTGAATGACGTACATGACTATCTTCATTGCAACTCACATACGTACCTGAATATTCCCATTTACAACTTGCGTACTATACTCGATTATCTCCATTACAACCTGCGTACATTAGAATACACGGGTTTCCTTTAAGCAACTCACATGTCATATGCATGTTTCCTATATTAATAGTCATGTACATCTTGATTCGACATTAAAAAATATAAATCATGATTAATGGAGATTAGTTGGGCCCTAATCATTAACTATCCCAATTGTTTCAACCTCCTCAACCTTCAAAACCACTCTATTTCCCAAAGTATAAATAGAGGCCTTTGGGAGGGAATTAATAAATCAAGTTTGGAGAGCAAAGTTATGTTGGTGGTATATCTTTAGAAGTCTTGGAATAGCAGAGCTCAGAGTCCTTTGGTTGCAGAGGAGTCCTTGTCTCAGAAGCTGGGTTGTACTCTTATCTCATTCACTGATTGCTAATAAAGAGAATTCTTATTCCAACATTGTGTTGAGTCTCTTTCATGTATTATGGTTGATGAATATATTCGATTATGCACTAGATATATTGTTTGTCTAACCTCTCATATATACATGTATAAGATTATACTTGGAGAATTTTCTCCTTGCAGGTGAAGGAGGTGCCTCCCTAGAAGCTTTGGAGAGAAGCAGAGCAGAAGAAGATCAAGCTTGGATCAACCATCGGTAATCGGGTGAGTCAAGTATTTCTTCATATTTCCTTTATGTACTATATTAAAGCTGATTTTCTGGAAGGTTAGTACTAAGTTGGTAACCCCAAACCCTAGGTCACAAGGGTGTTTAATCCTGAACAACAG
>LPNX010248211.1:71875-105833 GCA_001517045.1 Pseudotsuga menziesii
GAACCAACAATGTATAATAAACCAAGGGAGCACAAAGAAGGAGATGAGAACTCTCAATGGGATGTTTCTTTAAATCTTTCCAATTTAGAAACGTTTTGTCAATAAGACATCTTTTTGCTTAATCTTGTTGAAGAAAAAAATGATATTCCTCTTGAAGTGCTTGAGAAGAATGGAGTTGTAAATGTAGAAATATTAAATGAAGTTGTTGATATATCATTGAAAACAATCGTGAGAATTCCTTTCAAATCTCTTTTAAAGATCGATTTGACAGTATGCAAGAAGAGTTACTTTTTGGACAACCTTGTCATGAAAAACAAGTGATTGAGTATTTTGAAATTTGTCATGTTTTTTATGATCCAGTAGTAGAGTACATGGATAAATTTTTTAGATGGGGTAGTTGGTTATATGTTTGCAGCAAAGGACAAATTTTTCATCATAACCTATTGCTATTTTGTTCTTATGTTCTAATTCCGATCAAGCATGAGGAAGAAATGGAATTATTGAATAAACTGCTTGATTGGCTTCATTGGAAGTTGTATTTTGCTTGATTGGGTATTTGTGCTTAGTTAAGTAGGATAGGTAGGCATGAATAAGCTCGACATGGAGAGCATTTCTTTCAACAGTTTTCAGTTTGGTTTTAGTTTCAAGTGCAATTCAGTTACAGGTTGGAGGTTGACAAAGTGGGATTTCATTGCAAAATGGTTTCAGTTGATGGTTCACTTCAGAACAGGTTGAAGATTTCAGAAAAAAATTAAGAGAAACCCAATGGATTTGGCACCTGGTCTACGGGGTTCTTGGCTACCTCGGAGGGAGGATAGCATCCCTAGTTGGATCCAGTTGTTAGCACTAAATTTATTTTTGTCGGAATTGGTATTATTGCCTTCAAAAATTTAAGTTTTCATGGGTGACTGAGCTGGTTTCCAAAGTTTTCTCATTAAGCTATTTCCAAGTTGGCAAAGAGGAGAAGCTAAAGGAATTTTAGGTAAAAAGAGAAATACGTTTTTCACAAGTGGGGAAAAAAGTTTTATTAAATTTTGAATGAAATTTATAAAATGGGTTTTATAAACTTATTATTTTATTTATATTCAAACTTATATAGTTTTGGATATTTTTTCCAAAGTCAGTTGTATAGGACATTTTTTATGTTTTCCAAAGGACTGTTTCAGCCATCAAATTCAAAGAATTGCTTTGGACAAATGGAATTTAATTTTACAAAACTGAGAGAGGTTTGTATTCCTAACAGGCCTATAATAAAAAACCTCTTTCATTTTTTACACAGTAATCACAAGTTGGGGGAATTTAAAAGATCTTCACAAGTTATTTTTCCAGAAATCTACAATTTTATTATCTAAGTCATCAGTTTCAAAGGAAGATTCTGAGGATCTTGCGATGATTTTGAAGAAAATAAGACATGGGTTTTGTCAGGAACATGTCCAATTACAAAAAAATTTCCCATATTTCACACAGTTGTCACCGTTAGAGATATACAGGAGAAACTTTGTTGTAACTGTTTCTATTTTTAGAGCTCAGTTAGGTTTTGAATTCAAGGTTAGGTAGAGGTTATTCTTCTATAAATTAAAATGTAATTGATAGTTTAGAGAAGATTTTAAAGAGCAGAGAGACTCTACATTGTAGTGGCTTTAATATTTTAGTAGAAGAATGAAGTTTGCAGAGGAGGAATGTAAAACCTTTTTCATGGCAGAGATTCTTGTGCCATCTTTTTCTTCAGTAAGTAATTTCTTTATGTGACTATTTATCCTATTTCCCACTCGATTTTTTATTTGATTTCATGTTTGAGAATTAGTGCTTATGGGATAGAATTCATCCTACATGCTCTAGGTCCATTGTTCAAGCATTTTCAAAATATTTTCTTCTAAAGTCTTGCAGAATTCACCCTAGTTAGTTGCTCTATTTGATGGGATGTCTCCCTTTGTCTACTCATCAACCTGCTAATACCTCAAGACTGAGGAAATGGTGCCTACCTTGCCTTTGTTCATAAAACTTCAAAACCTTACCTCCTGCAACCTATTTCAGATCTGATTGTTGACTCCATTGCCCAGTGGTCTCCTCCATGACTGTCCTACCAAGTCTTTTAAAAGAAACTTCTCCTATTTGTCCCATCAAAAATCTGACCTTGTGGTTGTCTTTGATTGAATATCTTGAGTATAAAAAGTTAGAGATCCCTCTTTCACTGTATTAGGTCAGAAATACATTCTAAAGTGGTTTTTGATGTTACCTTCGTATTTATGGGTACATTCTGAGTGACAACAGATAGGATTCTTAATAAGATATCCACAAAAATCCCAATAGTCATCACCACCATCTATGTCAGATGTGATGGAATCCCCATTTTTGATATCAAGTTTCGATATCAAGTTCTATTTGTCTTCATTGTTGATACTGATATATGGATCAGAGTGATCATATGGAAAAGTTGCATGCTCTTTTTTCATATCAAAGTTTCCCAAGGCCACATGGTCCATGCTCTCTCCTTTAGATATACCATAGAAAAAAAAGTCAACAAAACCATCAAAAGTTTCTGGTTCATTATTTTTCTCTTTAGTCATGCCATAGACTGGATTTTTGATGAATGTCCAAGAATCCTCATCAACATCTTTATCGGAGATAAGGGAGTCTTCGTCACTTGTATCATGCTCCAAGTTATACTTGTCCTCATTTTCATACTCATCTTCTTCAGAGAAAAGGTCACAAGGCAGTAAACCTTCCAGATTGTCATCATTATATGGAGAACACATAGGAGTCCCATCATGTACATTACAGTTTTCATCATAAGTTTCACTATAAGATTCTACAATGGTTTCATCCTTAGGCTTGTATTTTTTAGCTGGTGACAAAGGGTAGGCCTGGCCTACCATGTATACATGATCAGGCTCGCTTGAATTTTTTTCTTGACTACTAAACTCAGGAAGTCCATGTTCCATGACTTGATTTGCAACATAACAAGTGCTTTCTTGGTGGAATTGTTCACAGGGTCTACACCATGGAATTACTTCTTCTACCATGTTAGTTGAGTCTAACCAGTTTGGAATCCTAGGCTCCTGCTGAGGAAATTTCTTTTGATACATCTGATTCTGCTTGGGCTAAAAGTTCCTAGGTCCATTATTCCTTTCCATTGTGATCAATCTATTATACATGTGATTCAAGTGTGCATAATGATTGGCCATTAGTTGGTTTTGACTAGTAACCAAGCTTTTTATCTTGTCTGTCACCTTTTCCATGGGATATTTAGAAGTTCCCTTTTCTTTTGATTCAATGGCTTTACCCTTGTTATCTTTGTTGCAGGGATTGTTTCCCCTAGTGTGACCTGGAATATTGGACTTGCCTGGAGATTGCATATTCTCTTCTATTTTCTCGACCAATTCCTAGGCAGTTTTTAGATTGGTCGGTTATTTATCTCTTAACTAGTACCTTAAGTCTCCAGTGAAGGATTCAATGCAGGATATGAGGATAGAGGCAATTTTTGTCTTGATGTCTCTAGGAAGGTCTGTAACCACACGCCTGAATTTAGTGTTAAATTCATCCATGGTTTCATTCTCCATCTTCTTTATGCTATAAAGGACAACAAGCAGATGTCTTGGTTCCTTCTTTTCTCCCCACTTCTTCCTAAAACCATCTTGGAATTGACTAATAGTTTTATATGAATCATCATCTAGGTCGAGGTACCACTCTTCAACATCATCTTCTAAGGATAAACCAAAGAGCTTCATTTCGACATCATCATGGTCATGGGTAGCATCATTGCAATAACTGACCAGGTGCTTTTCAAACTTTCGAAGGTGAGACTTGGCAGTGATGGCATTATTGCCCTGAAATATGGGGAGCTTCTTGATAGCATCTTTTGGAATGGCATGGGGAGCACCTGCTATCTGAGAAAATTCAACGGGTTTGAATCATTCCATCATTTCTTGAGATTGGTGAACATGACTCTCTACAAATAAGTGATGGATATCTGAGAGGGATTGGTCTCCTAAATTTTCAAGGTTTCTTTGAGAAGTCTTCCTATTCAATCTTTCCCTAATAAACCTTTTGGGATCAGGGAGAGGATTGAATAATTGCTGGCAGTTTCTTCAAGTAGAAATTCTTGGAGGGATGTTATACAGTGGAGTTTCCAGATGGATCGAGTTTTAATTTTTATGTTTTTTAAAGACAAGATGAATTAAATTTTTTTATTTTTTTAGTTGTTTAGAAAAAATTTAAGCTAAGTTGTACTCGAGAATAAAAATATTTATCCCTGGCAATGGCGCCAAAAAGTGTTGCCACCTTTCACACACCCAAGTTACATGGCATAAATCTTCAAGCCACTCGATGTGTCCTTGGGGGCAAGTCTCGAGTCAAGGCTATCACCTTGTTCTTGGATCATCCCCTTAGGCTAACTCCTAACGTAGCCAAGGGGAGTAGACCCTATTAAATTACTAAGGCTAATTACCTAGTGTGATGGTGTTATATTGATTAAGTTGTTTAGGAGCTTTGAAATTAACTAGTGGAAACAAAAGATAACAAGAGGCAAGATTTAAAGCATATAAGTACAATAATGACACTCAATATATATATAATTGAAAGAATTGATCAAAGTAAATCACCAGTTCCTTAAATGGAGTCAATAGAGAAAATAATGTGCTTGCATGCACTTGAAAGAATGTTTTTCAAATGTCTCTTGGTAGATTTTAAATTAATGTGGAATGTGAATGAATTAAATTAGGCGAAAAGGGGACTCCAGATATACCCGAGGGGCACTTGGAGTATGTCCAAAAGTGAACTTTCACAGCTACCCGCAAGGTGTTTATGGGCTAGAACGGAGTCTTGGATACTATTGTTCATAACGCACCCATTGAGGTGTGATAGAGATTAGTGCCTCAAGGTCACTTTCTATTTGTTCCCACTCCTTTGGGTATTTTTCCACCGTTTATAGTTCGTTCGAGGCATTGGATTTTTTCCAGATGGTTTGTCAATTTGGGAGGTGAAGACTAATTAATATAGTCACTCAAGTGATTTTGATTCATCTTGACTGATCAGACAAACCACAGCTAAGTGCAAAGCATACACATTGGAGTCTTTGTTATTTTTAGTAAATTTTAAAAGAGGTGTTCTTATTAAAAAAGAAAACCCTCCAGGAACCTCTTTCGGTCCAAGTGGACCTCAATCGGGGGATCAAGGAGGGGTTGATTTTATTATGATTATCAAAACAATTAATAAAAATGGAATCATAGATACACAACACCGGTTTTCTAATTATTCCTACCACACGTCTCTTTCCCCTTGCGGGTCAATTGGGAAGTCATGGGGTAAGTAGTATGATTACTTTTGAATTGAAAAAAGGGAATAATGCAAAATATTATCAAATTATACAATCCTACATGTAAATACTAAACTAGAACATAAAAAGGGGAAAAATGCAAAAGAGTGAAACGAATGCGGATCCCCCCAAGGGGGATGGTGAATAGGCTCTTTCTAAAGAGCCTATTCGAAAATATTTTTCCTTTTATTAGCAGAAATTACAATATCAAAAAACTAAAATTAATCCACCTGGTCCTTATATGGAATGAGACCAAAGGTTTACAAATTGCAAAAATTTGAAATTTTGGGAAGACAGAGACCCCGTGGGGGGTTTCAAATGGTCCAAGAATTCTTTCTGGATAGTGCCTCCTGCTCTTTTCTGTTACACCTACTAAAACCAGAAATCTTATCACAGTTAAATATGCCCAAAAGTACTTTGAAAGTACTTTTGAATGAACAAACGTTTTTCCCAAAAATTCTAAGTTAAAGCTAGTTTTTAAAGAAGCAGAAAAGGAACCAAGGAAAGAAAGATTTCCTTGGGATCTTGGCATGCTTTGAGGGAAGCCAATATGAAGCAATTAAATTGATGAATATAACTTTTTAGATTCTAAGGAAACAACTATGCATTTAACATGCTTTAGCTCTACTTTCACAACCTTGAAAAATGACAATTTTCCCTAAAATTAGATCTAGAATGCTTGTAAATTTTCTTTTAGGAATGATATCTAGTTTATGAGATTTAAGGAAGCAATATATATGTAAAATAAAATCTGAAATTGATATATCTAAACAATTTTAAAGCTGCAAACAAGTAACCTGACTGATTTTAGAAAAAATTGAAGGAGGAAGAGGAAAAGAAGAGCATTTGTTGCTGGAAACCTTGAAGATCAATCGTGGACCTTTCTGGTGGAATATTGAGGGAATATTCCTTTGAATGGTTTTGGAGAGAGTGAAGAATCAAACTAGATCAGCATCCTCTCCAAGTTAGGAACCTACAAATGAATCCAAAGACTTGCCAAAATACTTGTGAGATCTGATTAATACATACATAGAGATTTTAGAATAACATGCATATAAACTTATAAACATGCTGAATCTAGATCTCTAAACATGCATCAAAAAGGAAAGAGATGGCCAATAAACTTATTAACAAAATACTCTCCTATCAAGATTATAATAAACTTATTATCAATCTTAGCAATCAATCCACAAACAATCAACAACTTATGAACATAGATACAGGTTACCTCAGTAAAACATGGCAATGCTCATCCACACATACAATGACATGACTCTATCTTACCTCCAAAGCTTCACTTTATTCCAATAGAAAAAGATATTACATAGTATTACAACAGCAATAGCTCCTCAATCCAACTCTTACTAACTCGGAAAGGGGGCATCCATGCTTTATTTATATACAAAATTAAAAACCCAGCCTAGAGGGGGTGAAAATCCCAAGGAGATAGACCAATGCAGCTGAAGGAGAGTCCATCAATGCCTGATCTAAAGCTAAAATGAGATTCTACTGAGTCTGAATGTCAATTGGAGAGCTGATATAACTTACACCTCAACCTGTTGACTGAAGCATCCACCAAAACTCATCCAGATGAGCCCACATGGTTGGAGCAGATCATGCAGCAGTGCTTTCATGGTTGATGATGCATTAGCTGAAATTTCTGCGTTGAGGTAACTTTAATATTCTTAAGTTGCAATATGTCTTGAATTTATTCTAAGAATATCACATTTAAATGAATTTATTGAGTCATACCATTGTTACCTGAAGACCAACTTTCTATGTGATCGAAGGAAGAAGTGTGCTCGTAGGATGGACTAATTGTTGTACATGCTCTTAACAAGTGTTGAACCTTGTTATCGGTTCAAGGAAATTTTGAAAAAGGAAGGATACTTGAATAATTATAAGAAAGAGAAGAAATTTGAATCATCGGTGGAAAAGGCTAGAAGAATACCAAACAATGATTGTTTCCATCATGACAACACACCTCAAATATATTGTGTGAGGAGTCAAAGTATTCACAATAAGAAATACCTTGTCAATTGGTATTGTGCATATTTTATAGTGTGTGAATTCCCATGGTTTATTCTTGGGAATATTTTCAAGCATGCCATAAAGGTCAATTAGTTATATTTCAACTCAAGCAATTCATAACCATTATGTAATCAGCATGCAATGGCTAATACATTCAATGGGTTTCCTGACATAAGTACAGAGCCCAACAACCATAGTGTAGATGTCATCACTGATCTTATGGCCACCAATACTGTTGACGCAAATGCGGAGGCACTTTATTTGCCAGAGAGGAGTTGTTTAGATACTTGCAATTGATTCAAAATAGCCCCCCTACCACATTGACCAAGATGAAACAGTTGACTGATATGGTGAAAAAAATATTGGAAGAGGCCAACACAAGAAACACCTTATGGATTTTGAATTCATAGTCAAGGTGGATGCTCATATATGTCTTTGAAGAGGAAGAAGAGTTTTCTAATCCCTAAAAATAAACAAATAAGAAATAAACAACACAATGGAAAGGAAATTGATTTTCATTTCCCTGCATTGGAAGGAGAACCATTTCAATTTCACTACCTCAACAAATGAGGATGTCCTCCATCAAACAAAGCACTATCTATGGTCCCAAGTTATTTTCAAATATCAATGAGATTAATGGGTTTAGATTAGTACATTTAGGCATCACCATTATTTACCATGTGATGTATTTATATTAGCAGAGGTGCAACAATCCACAATGGTGGCGACAATCCAAAGTCAAAGGGAAATGAAAAATTATCCAAACTTTCTTTCCATGCTAGGTACATTTCAATGGACTTTTCACATGTTTTGAAATAAATTTATTTGAAATAACGTGTGTTTTATATCCATTTGTTGTGTTCATGTTTTCTTAGGTTCAACAATCCACTCCCATTGCGTCAACTCAAATCCATAGGGAGATGAAACATGTCCAACTACTTGACAAGTCTCTAATTAGTGGTCTGCAAGGCTTACAAAATTCTATGCTTTCAACACCACTGCTAGCACATTGATTTTTTTGCAAGACTGGGTTACTATTTGTTTCACATCTTTTAAACTCTATGTCAATTACCTTTTATTTAAGAAGTGCCATTCTTTAACATGTGATGTGTTGATGTGTGCATCATGCAACACTCCTTTTCTCGTTGTGCCAAACCAAGGCCACAAGGATATGCAAGGGCATCGAACATTTCTTATTATTTCAAGTAGGTTTGATGAAACTCTCATATTGGTGTAATCAAATTTTGCATACACATGTTTCTTTACCTGCCCGTATTGTCTATATTGAATTTTTAATTTTTTTTAATTTTAAATACAAGTAGTTTATCGAGGGATTTTCCTCCTTCCAAACATGCCCGACCAATTCACAATTCTCTAATTGGATATCTGCAAGTTTTGGAAAATGATATGTTTTGAACTCTTTGTCAAATTCCCTTTATGCATTGTTGTTCTTTAATGTGTGGTGTGTTGATATGTGTAGACATGCAACACTCCCTATTCTTGGTACAAATCCAAGGCCATGGGGATATGCAAGGCCATCCTCCTATTGAACATGCCTGGTTGATTGACAAAGCTCACTTTGCAAAGAGAAAGCAAAGCAATTCTCAAATGCAATGCCACATGCTAACATAAAATGAAAGAATTTGAGTGCCAGTATCACTTGAGAATGGCAGCACCAAAGGTAACTTTAACCACTTTATGTGCGCTAAAATGTAAGATAGCTTTGTATCAATGTTTCTTCCATTAATAGGTTGGTATTTTTACAAATATTGAAGGTGTAAGGGTATCCTTGAGGCTGGTTTAAACATCCTTACATTGTCTCATCCCATCAAGGTTTTTCTCAATAATGATCTAAANTCAACATCCTTACATTGTCTCATCCCATCAAGGTTTTTCTCAATAATGACCTAAACCTTGGAACTCATAGCCTAGTTCATGGATAGAGCCTATAGAAAACCTTGATCTTATCAAAGTCTTCCCAAACCTATGGCTAGTCAAATTCTCCGTTCACTTTGCATTTGTATTAGTTCTTACTAATTGATTTTCTCATATCTTAATGATATTAAAAATTTCAAATAAATATTATGCATTGCATACCCTGCCTCTTGTATGAGCTGTATTTAGGACACAATGTATAAAAAACAACAATAAAGAAAAGAAAGTCCTAGAAGATATAGCATAGAGCATCATGGAGATAAGGCAATGTTGAGCTCTAAATCCAATCATGAAAAGAACAGATGTAGGGATAAAGGAGCTTCAACATGTTCTGTACATTAAATTTAGTTTACTCATGAGCTATAATAGATGGTCCATAGTCAAATATATCTTGAAAAATATGAAACTACTATGGCTTCATTCTATTCGTCGTGGTTTCTATGTATGATATTGGACAGGATTAAATTGATACATTCTTCAAGAACAACCCATGTTAAGTATGGTTCTTCAGTAGAAAGGACATTTCTTCTTCCATCCAAATACTAGTGGTTGCATGATTCATGAACCCAACGCCCTCTCTAACCTTCACTACCTATTGTTCTCCCCCACATACTCCTTACCCTACCCTCTCTTACACGGGTTTGCTATTAGGGTTGCAACAATTCACTTTTGGAGCTTGGATAACCCTTTTGGGCCCTCCTTCCCTTCTCAGGTATGCTCCTTTCCTTCTTCTCTTATCCTCAGGCCTGCCCTTTGTTGCTTCTCCTTTGTGACAGGCTAAACCTGTACCTTAGGGCTACCCTTACAGTGGAATCCCTCCTCTTTGCTGCTACATATTCCCCTTAATCTATGCAGTGACAAAAGGTAAGGTCAATTAATGTTTGGGATATCATTAAAAGTGGATTGTTTGTTTCATCTCCATCAATCACATAGTCTACACAAAAAAAAACACGGTTATTTTATTTAGCATTCCAAAGTTATGTTAATAATCAAATATGTACTCAACATTCCTGATAACATAATGTTACTATACTTACTACCGTGGGTAATAACTAATATATATTGTTGTATGCATGCATAAGAGTCAATTTTACTTCTATAACTTGTCATTAAATTTTTGACTGTTATATGTCACTTATACTACTGTACAATGTTGTATGCACATGTTAGGGGCAAGTTTTAACATACAATTGCTCTTTATGGGAATCAAGATCACTAATTTTTGGAGATGTGCCTTTTGTTTTATTTGTGATCTAGTGTACAAGGATTCTATATTTGTTTTTGGATAGTTGTTTTGTTGGATTCATCATTAATGATCTATGTTGTTAGACCATGTATGGTCTATTACCCAAGGGCCAATACGACTTGGGTTTTTCAGTAGCGTTTTTTTTATCTAGAATCTCTGCAATAAGATCATCTCATCGAGCAACATTTTATGTTGTTATTAGTTGTTTTAATGCATCTACTCCATCCTACAATAGATTGTTGTTTGATATTTTCCAAGTCTAACTGCACAATTGAAATTTTGTGAGCTACTTCCATTTATAGAAAATATTTACTCTTTTAAAGTATTGGAGTTTTGGTGGGGTTTAAAGAAAGATGGTCTGTAGACTTCCAATTTTCTACAAGTAGAAAAATATACAAAAGAATATTTCCAGGGCTCCATGTTTCATTTTTCAAGAAGAATATTAAAATGCTTTTGTTTTGCTAGATTAATGGTGTATTACAAACAGAGCAAATAATTTTTGTTAGGTTGTGTTCTGATAATTTTGCGCAAATAGAATATGAACTCTGTGATGATATCCTTTGGATATATATCTAACTTTCAAGTTCCAACTTTTGCATATTTTCCAAATTCCAGAAAAGAATTTGAATGTCAAATTTGTAAAGGTGAACTATGAAGAAAACAAGTGTATGTGCTACAGTTTGTGCATCCATGTTTTACCTTTTTCTAGTTCAATAGAGGGGCACAGGGATGCCTTTGTAGCTTCAGTTGTACTAATGCAACAATAAGTCTATTTTCTTGTTCTATTCGCTTAGTATTGTCATTGTTTCTTTAATGCTCTCTTCTTATCTTCAACAATTTCCTTTTACATAGTTTTTGTGTGTAATGATCTACAGATAAAGAAGTTCAAGGATGCCCCTGAGAAACACAACAATCCAAGGTGCAGTCTTGTACCTCCTAGAGGATTAGGAGAGGATGAACTATTGGCCTTGTCAAAAAACAAATCCTTGTATTTCAACATGCCAGCACCGGCTGAGACTCCCAAAAAAGAGGTATCATTTGTCATTGGATTTAATCAAAAGGAAGAGGATTTGGAACGTGTTTCTCCTGGAAAGAATCCATACGATATGGCACATGTAGGATTGAGCCACAAGTCAGATCATCCATCTCTTGTGGGCTCAAGGACTCAAGTAGATGATTCTCTTTCAATGATTTCCATACATACATCCATTTTCCTGTACATCTTACAGAGCCCATGTAGTGCACTTGTGCATTTGTGTATATTCTCCTTTTTTCTTCCAACCATTGTCGATATCCATGAGTAGGAGGATTCATTTTTATTGAAACCCCTCAGATGATTTTCAGGCAACCATATTATCTTTTTATATTTTATTGAGAAAACCCATCTACCTATTTTCTCCTTTTTCTATAGAGTCATTTATGGATATATTTGTATTTAATCCATCAAAAATTACCTGGTTGTGGATATATATATATTATATCCTGACTGTGGATATATTTGTACTAAATCCATCCATCATTACCCGACTGAAGATTGATTTTGGTATTGCTCGTGATTTTTATTGCAAGGCGTGTGGTATCAAAACCTCTTTTTTCTGAAGGTGGTGCTGGGGTGTAGGATAGGCTGTTTTTTAGTCCGACCAATTCCCATTTCAAAACATGCTTTAGTCTTTTGGTAAAAGTATATATGTAATCCTGAAGCAGGTTTTATGTTGTGTAATTTTGTATTGATAGCAATGCAATTCTGCAATGCCAATAATGGATTTCAATTAATAGATTAATAAGAGTATATGGTGTGTATATGGTATGTTTATATGGTGTGTACATGTTGGCCTCTAATGCGGATATTTTCATGCCTAAAATCAATAGTAAATAATGACTTTTGCTTGTCTCAAAATTTCATCACTGACGAACAAAATTGTCATTAGTCGAATAGGTTGGATATGTTCACAATGAGGAAATCCATTGTAAAGTACCCCCGATACCTTGAAGCAACAAACCAATTAAGAATTATGCAAAATAAAAAGTTTAGTAATCTTCTCACCAATTAAATCATTTACACTGCATTCATAACATCATCATTATGTAAAACAAAAGAAATAAACCAGCACAACATGGTAATACAAAAGAGACAACCAATTTCACATGGTTCACCTCAACCTTGGGGTTACGTCCACCAAAGATAGTCCAGACCAAACCGTCTGGATTTTTTATTTTTTATTAAGTATTCAAACAAGGTTACAAATATGCAGTACCAATACTGCAGCCTTTCAACATACATCTCTTATAGTGGACACTACCAAAGGTAATACAATATCTCCCAAATGAAACTTAAACATCTAAAAGCATGTCTGGGTTTATATAGAACTTTCATGTAGCCAACTATTTATCGACACCGAAATATTCAATATCCCAGCAGGCACTCGGTGTAAAAAAAAATATTTCATACTTAACACAATCTTAGAAAACAAAAGATCTTTCTTAGGTGTTTACACGCAGAAAGGGTTTTAATCGCAAAAGGGATTACGTTTTCTCGCTAAAGACAGGTGCTTGTCTTAACCATTAATTCCTTTTATTAATTCCTTTTATAGTACAATTTTAATTTACCCATGAATGAAAACTACTAATCCCCCTTTCCAAGTTCTTCATATATGTTCTCTATCCAGTTGCCAACTTGAATAATATCTCAGAACATTATACTTCAAAACGACCCTAAGGTAGGCATAGTGAAAAGTAGGCTTCCCTAAATGAGGAAAGCCATCAGGTTTGGATGGAAAGGACTCGTTAGTTGCTGGACCTTTCCCTGAGGCATCGTAGTTTTAGAACGCGTTTGCAATTTTACCTCTTGCTCCTATAGGAAACTGATGCACCCAAAAGAAGCAACCACAATTGCAGGGACTAAGGGTTGTCTTTAGTCACACAGCTGAAGGATAAGAGCCAGATTTGAAATGAATAAAGACGGCCCGAATTTCATATATTAATCAACAAATAGAAGGAAATTACCTAGCACTAGTCACTAATGCCAGTTGGATTTCCAGACTATGAGCATTGAAAAAAATGTACCCAAACTCTAAGTTAAAAACTTGAATCAGTTTCTTAAAGTATATAAAGACATTTTACCATCTTCCCTATAATCTTACACTATCCAGTTTTGAACAAGAACTTAACCTCGCTGTAGTGAAACACTGGCATTTTAATTAAATCGCGTTCTTTCTCTGGAAAAATGTATAATTTCAGAGAAAAACGTAATGGGTTTGTAACCTCATATAAATCCTTACTCTCCAGCAAAATTCTATCTACGATCTCCTATGCATAACGCAGATTTATTTGCAAGGGTCCATAGCATGCATTTGGTGAAGAAGAAAAGAAAAACGCAGACAAGGCTGGGATAAATTTAAACCTGGATATATATAATGGTTGGGAGGCTTACCAAGACATGAGCTCAAACCATGGTGGAAAGCATACCAATACTTGGATCGATTGACTAGGGTCAGATCTGCATCGAAAGAAATACAGCTTGGAGATCGAGAATTGGCTCTCGCTCAGAAATCACCAAGCGTCCTCCCGCAAGGCAATATCCTTCTTTTCCTCATCATACGCGCAAATTCTTCATCATATGCATTGCTTCTCTCAAATAAGAATGTATAGAGTATTTTTCCCTATCCCTTCCACATAGATATCCTCTCAAGTAGTATGCAGAGTGCATTTCCCTTTCTCTTTGCATGAAATGATTGTCTCCAATTTCCCCAACGCAGAGAGCATTTTTTTCTTCTCTTTCCTCCCAACAGTCAATTCACTATGGGTATTTATAGATCGAGGGAACTGTTGGTAGTCGCTTGTGGTTTCCTCCTCTATCAGCGCCTAAGCATGCCCTAAATTACCTCCTCTATCAGAGCTGGGCTTGTTCAGGCAATTAAAAAATGGTTGGCGTAACACCAATCGTGGGGAGTAATTAAAAGGCCTTCATAATTCTAAAAAACGGTTTCCCCCATTATGCGCCAGGTTTCCCCAATTCAAGGAAGAAATTCTTCCTCCATCTTTGCCGAGGCAGGCCCCCCCCCCTAGATTTTGCTGTCAAGTAATTATTCTTAGAGGCATGCATCCAACCCCGATTACTCTTCTGCCTTATTAATAAAATATTTTATTTTAGCTAATAATTATGTGTGATGCATGCTTAAGAAAATATTGTCCGGGAGAGTAATTTAAAACCATAACTTTCATTTGTCCTCAAAAAGGACAAATCTCCTTATCATAGGTCTGTTTTTGTACTCTATCCATAAGGATTATTCCTATGTACTCGTGATGATAAATTATCTTCAAGGAGACTACTACCTAAAATCCTTTTGATAATCAACCCCTTAGGTTTTTCTTTTTAACCCTTCTTTAAATCTTTTAACTTTACTCCTAACTATTTTACGCCGCTTAAAAAGGATTGCGACTTTCTCCATAATAGGATTAAGTACTGAACTGTAGTGTCATACCAGGATTCCTTTATAAGGCTTGACCTTACTGTCATAAACCAAATGCTACGTAAGTCTATGGTATTGATTATGGTTCTTTAACTGTTCGCTTTTAGCCCTGGGTAGGGTTTAGTTAGCCTTTTGTTAAGTTGTTTCATTGCATTATGTCTCCTAAGTATTTTCACTTAGACAGTTAGCCTTTATAAGCCACAAGGTGTTGTCTTGGGTGGGGCCTTGGCCTTGAGCTCCTCACCGAGACTAGTACAATAATATGCAAAATTACAAAATATTCTAGGGCATAGGAGAGGGATATTACATGCATCCTTTGTGAAATTTGTGCAGGATAAATCATTTAAACAACCTGTATAAATTGGATATTAAGTAAAGCATAGATCTTAAAGGAGACCTTGTAAGATCTCATATTGTGTAATGGATTTAGCTTTCTTCTTTTAGTGTCAACAAGACTTTGTTTATTGTCACCTAAATTTAAAAAGGAGTTACAAGGCACTGATAAAAAAAATTGTCCTGTTACGATATATCCATAACTAATCCCTCCAAACTGACCATGGATGGAATGTGTAGAGTAAACATGTACAAGTCCTCTATTAAAACAACTTTTGAATTTCTTGGATCATTGCATGGTGTAAGTTGGTCCAATTTTTTTTTGAAATTATCTCAATTTTTTCACATTTCACACGAGTAAGAGTAGAGAACTTCTTAGTAGCATCCTAGACTCTTCATAGCATAACAGAACCAACAATTTTGAAGGCTTGCAGAATGACCAAAAAAAATTTGAGCAGGAAACTGTCCTTAATATTGTATCATGTTTTAGAAACCCAATGTCTAAGCACGTAGTAAAATGTTCAACTAATTTGGCCTTTCTTAGCAGCATTTTCAACATGATTTTGATGGAATCTGATAAAGAATTTGAAGAAATTTTCAAAATATCAAGAATAAGTTTTAAACTTGTATAATCTAGGTGTCCTAGGTTATTTGAGTGTGTTGAATCCATTTATGTATTTAGAAGGACGATTTGATCTCAAAATTCCAATTTAGGAAAAAAACTACCGAATTTCGATCAAAAACTCAGTGCATGGACAAAATTGTTGAATTTTTAGACTTGTCCAACATCTAAATACAAAATGTCAATGACTTCTCTCAAAAAAGAAACGTGTAATCCATTATGTTGATACAATGATCCCTGCAATTTAATATAGGTAACATATAATCTTGTTTTGTTTGAAAAGAATGCACACATATAACATGAAATAAAGGAAATGCATCCAATACTTTTGGAAAATTATGAAAATCTTCTCTATTATATCAAAATTAAAAGTAGAGAAAAACCAAAAGAAAACATAGAAGCATGAAGATTGTGATAGATTTTACTAAACATTGTAAATTTCAATTTACCCATCAAGGGAGAGGTCTCTAAGCATCCAACTTTTCAGTTTGCATTGATGTTTTTGCAGTACCACTCACATTCTCTTTAAATGCCACTACCTCCAAAATAGTGGATAATATTGTACTTCTCACACACTGCCAAGGTCTATTAAGCCAAGGGGTCTTATTTGTGAACTGAATTTCTGACATATTTTGAAGCATTAATAACTAAAACACAAAGATAGTGTGTATTTAAATTAACCAAGACAAAGCATTATTAAATTAAACACAAAAATAGTTGAAGACAAGGAAAAGTTGGAGGCAGGAGGAATGGAAGAAGATTGGTGCCTAAATTTCTCCTAGTTTAGCCTCAAGTGGTTAATTTTCTTCAAGTTTAGCTCTACACTGTGAAATTCCCCCACCTTCAACTCTAAATTATAAATTTAGCTCCAATAAAAAGAAAAAAAAACTCAATTGATTTGAAATACTGTAACAAGTCTAAGCATTCTTCCAAGCTAAAACCATGTAAGGACTCCTAATAACTTTAAAATAGTGAAATCTGCACCGATCTCATGGAAGACATGGAGTAATTTGAGTATTAATTGAGGTTATTAACAATAAATATTTCATATTATTAATAAAATTTTGTGGAATCCATTGAACATTTGTTTGAGGTCAAATTTTGACACTAAGAGAGTATTCCTAGTAGATGAATATGCCAACACGGTTCGAAAGCACATAAATTTTTCAATATCCTATCAATCATTCTATTTGTATGTCTCACTCAGATTGAGGGATTTAATGAGTTTTCTTCATTTGGATGGATCTTTTTATTCTTCTTTCATTTATATTGATTCACTGATTTTTTTCATTTGGGTGTCCAATCAGAATATTCATTTCCAGGAAAGAGAGCTAAGAGAAGTTGTAGCTCCACTTCATTACCATTAAGTAGATGCCTCAAATGCTTTGCATCATAGTTTCTTGTTACAGATGGAGGATGTTTTTAACGTGTGTTTCTATATGTTCTTGTCTAGATTAGATTATGCTTAATATCAGTGCTCAAGACAGGTATGCAACCTGAGATTTCTTTCACCAGTTTCCCAAAATTTTGGTGGCTTCTACTCTAACATCATTCTGCCTTTATCTAAAATTCAAAGTCTTTTATTGTAAATCATAAAAGAACAAGTTCTAAACCGATTAACTGAGCGATTAAATGCAAGCTAAACATATGAATTATATGATACCCATGAAATAAAAGTTAACAAACCAACATAACCAATTTAATCATATGGAAGACAATATATTGAATGGCACTCCTAAGTTGGGAAATAAAATATGGTTAGAAAGCAAAGGCGAATAAAATAAAATATCACATTCTAACAATTTTTAACAAAACCGCACGACCACCTAGACAATTATATTTCTAAGAATTACTTGTCTAAAACTACAAAACCCTCTCTAGCTCCTTCAAAAGACACACTCGACAACAAACTTTTCTAGGAATCCTCCGTTGAGAGCTACTACAAAAAATAAATCACCTATCTAACCCATTTTCAGATCGAGAAGCATTCCAATCTTTAGAAACATGTAACAATGAGGCTTGTTGTGTCATTCTTCCACAACCATCACTTCACATGTAGATTAACAACTAGCTAATGTAATGTCCCAAAATAAATATTTTAGGGTTGATATTCATGCTAAAAATAATAATGGCTTTTAGGTTTTAGGGTTGATATTTATTCCAACAATAATAATCCCAAGGGCACTAAAATTTTCAATACCCTATCATGGTGATATGTCAACTGAGGTATAATTACAGAAATGCAAATATACATTTGGATAAATCCATTGTGTATTAGATAAATTAAAGGGGAAGCATATTATATTCTCTTTCTAGCAACATCCTAAAGAGCCATTAACAATACATTAAATACAATACAATCATCTATACCAAATACAAGACAATCAACCATATCATGAAAAATTCTGAAATTTTTTGGTCAAGTGTGATAAGTTTTACGTGATGTTAGCTTACTTACATATTCTAATCTTAACATATTACATAATTTACATATATATACAATGCTGAACTAATCAATATAAATCTATTTTAAACTTCGATTTTTTCACAATAGCTTCATGTTCATTTGTATGAACGCAATTTGCAAATCAGAATTGATAGAATCTAATTATTCATTATATTGTTGAGATCTTCATTTTTTTTCTATATGGAAAAAATGTTATTATTCAATTCTTAAATTAACAATGAGATATTTAATATTAGCTATAGATTTCTACTCCATCCAAATACCTTGGTCTTGGGTTATTAATATATTTTGGATTTTTAAATGTGGGTAAACCAAAAAGCAAAGGTAACTAATCTCATCTCAAATGGTGGCATTACTGATAATAAAAAAACATAAATAATCTCATCTCAAAAGGTACATAATCTCATCTCAAAGGATGTATAACATGTGGAAGACTCAAATGGTGGCATTACTGATCAACAAACAGTGATTTATGACTCATGAGAAAATGCCAATGAGCATGTTTTGTATAGAACATGTTGTATGTGATTCTTATCACTTATAACCTTAAATTATGACTGAGTAAAGGTTGAATCATTAAATCTAAATTTTAATCATATATATCAAATGGCAATTATCATTATGAATAGATTTCATACCATCTCAGTGTATGCATTTTCAGCACAATTCAGATGATAGAAGCAATTTCTTTTCATTGAACAATGATATAAGGCTAAAATTTATACATGGCACAAGATTAAAATTAAATGGCATAAGCTTAAAATTTTACACGTCATTTATGAACATGTCACCTAAACAAGAGACACAAACCATTACATCATGGGGCAAACATTGTTCTTTATTGAAAAATTCACACCATGAGTGACACAAAAACAGTTACAACGAAAAACATACACATATCGGAGATGTGTAACAATGTGCAAGCCTAAAAGTTTCTGCAACAGATGTTGATACCATTTCATTTTTCACACCCCCCTTTCAGCAGGGTATATTTTAAGGATTCTAATATTATACTTAAGTATAGTATTCTATGTGATTTTTTTGGATTGAAAAATACATGTTTATAGATATGTAGGTGAATATTAATTATGAAACATAAAATTAACACTAAAATGTGTAAATTTTGGTGAATATTATGATAAAAAACATATTTTATGTAAATATAGGTGATATTAGACACTAAAAATGACCAAATAGCAAATTTATTTTTTGAAAGAAACCCAAAAAATAGCCAATTGGCGAAATTTCACCCCTAAAATTTACCCTGCCTTGGAGTTGACGTTTCCCTGTTAGGATTAATTAGTCCTCCTTTGTCCAATATAGTCTATTTGGTCTATTTGCCTAACTTAGGGTGTAATTATTATTGTACTAGAGTGTGGGGGACACACATAGAGGTCATCTTCCACTTACTGCATGTGCATGCATGAGTTTATGTGCCTCTAATACTAATCCCTACATTATAGGAGCCCACTTTGAGTGCCACCAGCAGCCTCCATCAGTATATTATGGTTTGTAAGCAGTTATTTTGAGTTAGCCTCGAGTTACAATTGGTTAGATCACTTTGAGTTATCCTAGCGCCAGTTTTGCATGCATGAAGGGAGAGTCGCACCTTTTTCCCACCTACCTCATTAGTTAATTTATTGTAGACTGATTTAGACATCCAGATTTAGACTGGTGAGTTCCAGCAGTGATTTAGACACATTGAGTTAGATATTCAGTCAGCTTGAGCAGGTATATTCGAATCTTATCCATGGTATTCAAATTCCATTTATTTTATAATCATTGTATTATTCATTAATGAATGAATATTAATGTTGTGATTATCTAAGTATTTCTTGTCTGATTTATCTGATATTTGTGGTGTGAATTTCATGTTCATTGTACATTATCTTTGATTATTCCACTACATAATTCCCTTCCTACAACTTTCATATTTTCCTATAGATCAGTGGTTCACAAATTTAACATTGTATAAAATCCTTGTTCAAGCTACCAGCAAGTCTTGTCTTATCTCAATTGTGCACCAAAGGCAGCTAAGTTTCCACATAAATCTTGGAATCATAGCATTTCTCCCTTTGGATTCTGTCTAGAGAAGTCTATCCAGGTGTGATAGAATCTGAGAAACTGCACATGTCGAGGTGGAAAGGCTTGAATTGACATATGATTATGAATTGAATTAGTTTTGTAGTTTTCTTTGCATGTATCTACGTAGCTTCTTGAGGAATTGCCATAATCAGCATAGAGAAAGATGGAGAATTATTCATCTCTTGTACCTAGAATCCTTGCACCCTTCAATTACATTGATTGGAGGGAATATATACAAGTAGCCTTGTGCAAGCTTGGTATGTTTAGGATGAGAATGGGCACATAAATTGAGCCCCAACAGTATGTTGAGAAGAAATTTTTTTTGAATTGGCTTGATGAATCCTTCGGCTTCATGTGCACTCATATCTCCCGAGATATTTTGTTCCACCTTGAGGGACTAAGGAATTCAAAGGAATATTGGGATAATATTGAATATTTGTTTGGAAAACAAGATGAGCTTTGAGGGAATATTTTGGAGAATTAGCTCATTCCACTTAGCCCAGTATTTTTGAAACTATTCAGCAATTATTTACAAAATACAAGTCACTAGTACTGCAATGCAAACAATGTGGATTAGAAAGGAAATATGAGAAGATTGTGACGTTAGTGTTAATAAATCCTATCTAAGAGTACTCGGTCTTTGTCTCTACATTCAATTCCAGAATAAATTCTATTCCTAATTGGAAGATACCTTCTCTAGATGCTTTTGTTGAGTCCTTGATACACGAGCAAGATAAATTGGTTCACATGGGAGTGATTCAGAACTCCAAGAATCAAGCACTCTTTGTAGGAGACTCAAACAATGTGCAAGAAATAGGTAAGCACAAAGGAAAGGAGACCAAAAACATTGATTCGAATCCAAAGGAGAATCAGATATCTTTCGATGGAGCCTCGAGTTCCAAGAAAAAGAAGAAATTCAAGAAGACTAGATTTCCTTACTGTATGAGAGTCTTTCATCTAGAGATCTAGTGCATGAAGAATAAACATTAACCAGCTGTCAACACTCCTTGAACAGAACAATATTTCCCTTCCATAAGGAGAAAATAATTTTGATGTTGGACAACAAAAAAAAGATCATGAGAGGTGCCATGCCTTGAAGGTAGGCTTCACTCAGTCGAAGGCTTATTTGATAGATTTTGGAGAATCCAAACACATGGTTGCCTCCAGGGAATCCTTTAACACTCTGAATCTCTCGAGGGGACCTAGCATTCATATGTGGGATAACTCATAGATCCCAGCAATAGGTAGAGGTTCTATTAAAATCTAGCATGGAGATTTCAAAAATGTACTCTATGTGTCCTCTCTTGCAACAAATTTGTTATCTATTTATCAGATGACACATACTGGCTCCCCAACGAAAGTTGTATTTGGCCTTGACTTAGTGGAGATCCCATATATCTCAACTAGGAAGATTATAGCAAAGGGTGTTGCAAACCATGTCTCCAAGGAATATGAATTCTCACAATATCTACCATACTCGGATCCAGTACAATATCAACAATCATTTGAAAGGGAAGGTAAAAACTCTCATTCATATCCATTTGTAGATATTGATATGTTGTTTAATATTTCAGTTTCAGAAGATGAGGAACAAGATTAGCATGATCTTGATATTGATATTTTACCTCAAGATGATCTAGGTCCATATCCAGCTCCTATTCCAAATCAGAATCCTAAATGGGATGAAAGGCTCATTGAAGCAATTGGGAATGATGTTGGGGATCCAAATGATAGAAGAAGAATGAGGTCCCAATATCATAATGAACATGTTTCACTCTCTCACATATATTCTCTACCTATAGAGTGGTGCAACAAACTTCCACAGAGATGTTACTTGATGATAGAGAATGATCCACAATTTGGCCCACCAAAGAAAAAAATGGATCATTACATTCTTCCTTTAGAAAGAAGAGACAAGGGAAACATTCAACAAATAAGAAGAACATGGAAAGGTTCACATGCACAATCCCAGGATGTTGATGAACAGAAGAACCATGATTCTTCATGGCTTCTCCATAGAGGTGCAAATTGCAGCAATTTTTTCACAAGTTTTTATTCAAAGAGAAATTTTTTCTCTTAAGTAGTATAGCTTTTTTCCTGATTTATGTTTATTTTGAGGGGGATGGTTTCCCGTGAGGTTTTCCCCATTTTCCTTATTTTATTAAGCAGTGTTTTATTTCATTTAGATTGTATGGGTGACTTTTGGCCTAGTTGCCAGGGCCCAAGGGGGGGTGTTGGGATTAATTAATCCTCCTTTGTCCAATATAGTCTATTTGGTCTATTTTCCTAACTTAGGGGGTAATTATTAATGTACTAGAGTGTGGGGGACACACATAGAGGTTATATTCCACTTATTTAATGTGCATGCATGATTTTATGTGCCTCTGAGACTAATCCCTACATTATAGGAGTTGACTCTGAGTGCCACCAACAACCTCCATTAGTTGGTTATGGTTGGTAAGTAGTTATGTTGAGTTAACCTCCAGTTAAAATTAGTTAGATCAATTTCAGTTAGCCTAGCATCAATTTTGCATGCATGAAGGGAGAGTGATGCATTTTTTCCACCTAACTCATCAATTAACTGATTGTAAATTGATTTAGACATCCGGAGTTACACTAGTGAGTTCCAGTAGTGATTTATAAAAACTGGGTTAGCTATTAAGTCAACTTGAGCTGGTAGATTCAAATCATATCCATGGAATTCAAATTCTATTTATTGTATAATCATTGCATTATTGATAATGAATGAAAATTAATGTTGTGATTATCTGAGCAATTCTTGTCCGATTTATCTGAAATTTGTGGCATGAATTTCTTGTTTAGTGTACATTCTCTTTATTATTCCACTACATAATTCCATTCCTACAGCTTTCATATTTTCCTGTAGATAGATCAGTGTTTCACAAATTTAACATTCCCCAACCATTAGATCAACTAACATCCTATTAATATATGAGGAGGAAGAGGGTGATTACAACTCCCATTTTGTATTAAAAATTTGCATAAGTTTAAGTGGCCCACTTCATAAAAATACAACTTCAGCCAAAGAACCTTTCTGAATTGAAAATTTGCATAAATTGTATTCAAGGGAAATGCAAAATTATATATATATATCTATTTCTTTGTGCGAACCTTTCCAATCAATAGCACAATCTATCACAATTTATAAAACAACAACACTTCCAAGAGGCTTAACTAGTGCACTTCAAAATTGTCACAGTAGCGCATGAATCCCAAGGAAAATTGAATCTACTAGGTACTGTTAGGATTTGTTGCAACCTGTTGGATGCATCCAACTATAGGTGAATATTGACCAAGAAAGCAGTTAAAACTCATCATTTCAACTGATATAAGTTAGATCATCAAGTCACAAGGGATCCCTACCCCTAAGAGTGAACTACCGGGGGTGTTGGATGGAAGGGAAGGGATCCCCGATTGGGATTCATCGGACCCATAAAAAATTGGTTTTAATCAATCTAGATATATGGAAAAGACAACTTGGAAGATAAGATCGAGAAGACAACTAGTTGGAAGGTTTAAATAATTCTTTTTAAAACTGATTAGGATGGGAAAACATACAAATAAAAAGTAATCTTAACATCTCAATCCCAACACCATTCTACAGATGCAAGTTATATGGACAGAGATGACAGTACCTCAGCTTCAGAATGATGCCCTTTGAGCATCTTCCTTGGGAAGATTTTGGGTAGAACAATGTCCTCTGAGCGTTGAAGATAGAGTCACTAAAGACGAAGTTGCAGAGTAGGTTTCTGGCATAGTTTGGGCATAGGACTGTTTCAGCATCTGAATCCGATAGCCGGAGGGAAATATGCAGGGATCGACTGTAATTCAAACTCACCAACCACGTTTAGCTGCATTAACACCATGCAACCACGACCTCCAATGTGGAGTTGAAAAGATCAAGTACAACTCCTTTGGGGGATTACTTTACATGGGTGGACATTTAGTGAGGTTGGCAATATGCATCCCGCAATATAGCAATAAATGTTGCAGCTGTGAAAACACCAACCCTTGAATCAAATGCAACCATTGGTGTTCCTTGCCTCTGCAGCATTTATTTCTACTTTGCATGGTGCATATTAAAATTTAACAGCCTTTTAATCCCATTAATATTGTTGGAATATAATCTGTCGAGATTATACGTTATTGTAAATATTAGGAATATGAAGCGACTCTCAGATGTGTGATCCCAAGAGTCATCGTAGATGTATAAATAAAGGCATTCTATGGATAAATAATAATGAATTCGGGAGTTATTCCACCTAACAGTGGTTTCAAAGCTATAACTCCTGCCTGCATTCCTACCAGTCTTCCTGCCATTCTCCTACCAGCTTCTCCTCTCGGCTCAAGCATTTTAGTTTTTTCCATCTTGCCTGCTTACAGTTTGCAGACTATCCTCAAGTCTAAATATCTGCGTGCCACTGTGACATTTTGCAGACTATTCTTCCCTCTGCCATATCTAATTCAGGCTTCATGCCCGTCGTTAGTCTGCCTCTGTGTGCATTCCTTCTCCATCCCTGTTGCACATTCAGAGCTAGCCTACGAATCGCCTACCTGTCAGTCTCCAGCATATGTTGAGGAATTTTGTGCGATAATCACCCAACGCTGGATTTGCGCGTGCTGAGGACCGTTTCCTGAGGTGAAGATTGTTGTGTTATGAATCACATTCCTTCACGTTGAATTTTTGTGTTGCAATTTTGTTTATCATTTGGTAGAGACTCCTCCATTGAAGAATTCATTTCTCTTCACATGGGAAGAAGCGGTATAGATCCAATCCATTACCCTTTATTCTTGTAAATTGCCACCCAATCTGCATAACATTTTTTTCTCAGTTATCTCTTTCTGCATTCGCGGTGTTGAGGGATCCTCCACCTGTGATTCTGAATTGTGTTGGGTTTGTGTTTAACCTAGAGATGTCTCTCCTCCATTGTATTAGTGCTTTATTTTACCACTGACATAAACCCTAATTTTTGCGGGCAACCTCTTCATTCCTCATGATTTGTCTACTTTTTGGGGTTGCGTTGAAGTTGTATCAACATGAACCCTAGCTCCTCGTGAAGTCTGTGTAAAAATGTTGCACTTAAGCCTGAAGCTGCTTGTCTCATCTCACTTGCAACCATTTTGGTGAAACCTGTGGGTGATATATATCTCATGAAGACTCCCATGATTGGAATACTGTTGGAGAAAAGTGTTAACTTTCCTCGTTCACTATCATTGATGAGAAAGACTCCCACTTGTCTCATGGTTGAATGGGATTGCTTCATCCACAATGTGAAGAGACCACCACTTGTTGATTACTGCTCCATGAGTTCCCCTCTTCCAATTGTGTGAAGTGCATGTAGTATTGTTGTGATTTCTTTGCTATGTACTTGATGAGCTTGTGACTCATAATTGATACGTTGGATAAGAAGTGCATGTTGGGATTCTCTTTTCTGAAGCGATTCTCTTCCTTGTGAACTATTGCAAAGTGAAACTATGACTACATTGCCAGAGAAGATTGTTGGTGTACGTTTGTATTTTGAAGAGTGTTGCAGCGTTGACAAGAAGGTTGCGTTCTAATCTCTTGAAGAAAGCCTACTTTTCTTTGACCTATGACCTGCTGCTTGACATTGTTGTAAATCTTGAGGAAGGTGGCAGAGACTTAGACTTGCACCTTTACTCTTTCTTCTCTTTCTCCTATTTTTTTAGTTGCAAGATTCAATCACATAAGATGCAATCTATAGCATCTGTAGTTGGTGCCACTCTCACTGGCAAAGACACTTATCCAAAATGGTGGAGGAAGATCAAATCTACCTTCATCTACAATGACCTTTGGGACGGTATTTGTGAAGGCACCACAATAGAGACAAAAGCTAGAGGGACCATAACCAGAGACCCAGGATCTCTAGAATACGAGAAAGAGAAGGCCATTTGGAAATCAAAAGACAAGAAATATTTAGCGGTAATCACTGCCACAGTCAGTGAAGAGGTGAGCCAGCACATATTGCCTGCAAAGTCATGTTTTGAAGCACTAAAAACATTAAAAGATTTGTATGATTCACACTCTGAAATGGAAGTTATTCAACTAATGCTAAAACTATTCATTTTAGAAGTAAAAGACAATGATCCCATGTTACTTGCCTCTGAAACCAAAGCTATCATGCACAAGATTCAAGCTACTGGTATGAAAGCAGATCTTCCCCTTGCAGCATTTTTAAAATCTTTGTATCCTTCTCACTCCAACTATCTTAAGTTGTTTCAAGTAAGTGACAAGTTCAATTCACTGACATTTGACACCCTGTTAGAGAAGATAGCTGACAGAGAGAAAGCTTTTGGTAAGAAGACAACTGAGCATTCTGGAGAATTACTTTGATTTTCTCAAAAAGGAAAGAACCACACCAAAGACTAATCCAATGATCATCCCAAATGAGAAAGAAGCAAGAGAGGCAAAGGAAAAAGAAACTTTAGAGGTAGAGGAGGCAGAAACAAATCTAGCAAAAGATCATATTTGAAGTGCAGGCATTGTGGAAAGATTGGAAACATAGCAGTTCAGTGTTGGGCTTCGTGCGACTCCATCAAAGACAGACATAACCAGAAGAAAGATGACAATAAGAACCAATATGCTAGTAAATATTCAGATTCTGCTCATTGTATTGTTGCACATTGTAATCTTGGTATTAATGAAATTACTTCACTTTCATCTTCCACATAGTGTTGGCTACTTGATACGGGTGCAACATCACACATGAATTTTAGAAAAGATTGTTTTGAAGAACTTAATGAAACAATAAATGGCATAGTTTACTTTGCAGATAACTCAAGTCTTAAACCAAAGGGAATGGGCACCATTCGGCTGAAGATGCCTGGATTCCCTAATTTCTTGTTGAAGAATGTTCTTTGTCTTCCAGAGTTGCAAAGAATCCTGCTGTCCTTGGTGCAGATTCAACAGCAAGGCCATTCCATCCACGTGTTTGATGGAATCGTAGAAATAAGAAAGTCCTCTAACAACCAAGTCATCATGACTGGATACGAAGATGGGAAGCTGCTGAAGCTAAAGGGTTCATCTGCAAGGGTTCATAACTATTCCTACCTCTCTCAGCATGGAGAAGGTAATTTGTCATCAAGTTTATTGTGGCATGCAAGATTTGGTCATCTAAATTATAACAGTCTTCATTTGTTGAGAAAGAATGGTGTATTTTGTTTGCCCACCATTCCCAAAGAGAAGAGAAAATGGGATGCATGTATATTAGGGAAACACAGTAAGCTGCCATTCCATGAATCTAATTTTTGAGCCAGTAGGAATTTAGAATTAGTGCATTCTGATTTATGTGGCCCAATGCCAACTCCTTCTGCCAATGGGAATAAGTATTTTATGACCTTTGTTGATGACTACTCAAGAATGTGCCGGATTTACTCATTAAAGACAAAAGTAGAAGCATTTCAAACATTCAAGGACTTTCATGCATTGATAGAAAAACAAGCACAATCTAAAATTGGTACACTTTGTATTGACAATGGGAAACAATACACTTCAAATGCTTTTGAAGATTATCTTTGCCAACATGGAATTGCACATCGAACTATAGTTCCCTACAATCCTCAACAAAACAGTGTAGCAGAAAGAATGAACAGAACCATAATGAATATGGTACGCTCAATGATGTTTTTTAAGAATGTAGAACTAATGTTTTGGGGTGGTGCAGTGAAATGTGCAGACTATTTGAGAAACAAAAGTCCCTCAAATTCTCTTGATAACAAGACTCCACATTAAATGTGGTTTGGCCATCTCCCTTCAGTCAGGCATCTTAGATTTTTTGGTTCCACCTGTTATGCTTTGGTGCTCAAAGCAGAAAATGCATTTTCCTGGGGTACGAAGAAAACTCCAAGGCATACTGTTTGTATGATGAGGTAAACAAGAAGTTTGTTATTTCCAGAGATGTCATTTTTCTTGAGACTAATAAAAATGACCAGTCCATTGAGAGACAGCTTGATCGTTTGGAAAAATATCCTCATCCAAAGAAATATTCTGAAAATAAATATGAAATTCCAAAACTTGAAGGGGGGATTCCTATTCTGGATCAACCTTTGGAATTTCCATATGAAGCACCAACTCCCTCGCATGAAGAAGTTCCTGCTACTTCATAAGAGATTCAATTGGATGATGTGATTGAGAGAATTGGAAGACTCAACCTTGAAGGAAATGAAGCACCACCAGTTGATCAACCAGGACCATCATGGAAGATTCCTAAATGGGCCACAAAGACACTTGAAAGTGTCCATCCAGATGAAGTTGGAAATATGGGAACGAGAAGTTCAAAAAGACATGAAGATGGAAGAGAAGCAAATAATTCAGGTGATGACATGGATGTATCATTTGATTGTGAATTTAATTTATCTGCTAACTTTGAACCAAATTCCTTTGAAGAAGCTTCTACTCGAGTTGAGTGGAAAGAAGCTATGCGGAATGAGTATGATGCACTCATGAAGAATGGAACTTGGAAGCTGGTTGACCCTCCAGTTGGAACCAAACCAATTGGCTGCAAGTGGGTTTACAAGAACAAATACAGATCAAATGGCTCACTTGACAAGCACAAAGTGAGGCTTGTAGCAAAAGGCTATGCACAGAAGGAAGGAATTGACTATGAAGAAACGTTTTCTCCTACAGCAAAATGGGCTACCATCTGTACCTTACTCTCTTTAGCTGCTTAGAATGGGTGGAAAGTTCATCAGATGGATGTGAAGACTGCTTTCTTGAATGGAGACTTGAAAGAGAATGTCTTCATATCTCAGCTAGAAGTATTTGTTGTGAAAGGAAAAGAACAAAAGGTATGCAAGCTTGTCAAATCCTTATATGGCCTAAAACAAGCGCCTCACGCATGGTATGAAAAAATAACCGAGCATCTTTTGAAGTTAAATTTCGAACATTTTGATCTTGATGATGCAACACTGTTTATAAAGAAAGTTGGAAGATCTGTTGTGTATCTTGTGGTGTACGTAGATGATATTTTGATGACAGGGAACAATGAGAGCTATATAGCATCCATAAAGAAATATTTGAAAAAAATCTTTGAAATGACAGATATGGGACATCTCCACTATTACTTAGGAATTGAAGTCACTCAACATCCTAAGTACATATTCCTATCTCAGGAAAAATATGTTGGAGAACTACTAGACAAATTTTGCATGACAAAATGCAACCCTATCTCTACTCCAATGGAGCAGAAAATGAAGATCACATCAAGTGAAGGAAAAGAATTTGAGGATGCGACCAAGTATCAACAACTTGTAGGAAGACTTATCTACCTTACAACAACTAGACCAGATATTTCTTATGTTGTTGGCATACTTTCAAGGTTCATGCATAAACCTTGTGAAGGACACTGGTCAGCTGTAAAAAGAGTTCTAAGATACTTGAAGGGGACTCAAGACGTTGGACTCAAGTACTCTAAGGTGGATGACTTCAAACTTATTGGGTACTCAGATTCAGATTTTGATGGCGATAAGGAGATAGGAGTATCAACTTTTGGATACACTATGAGTCTTGGATCAGCAGCTGTCTCATGGAGATCATGCAAACAGTCAGTTCCGACAGATTCAACAACAGAAGAAGAATATGTGGCTGCAGTTGAAGCAATGAAAGAAATAGTATGGCTAAGGAAGATACTTGAAGATTTGTAAGAAAAACAAGAGAACTCCACTCCATTATTAATCGACAATACTTCTGCAATCAAGCTGGCTAAGAATCCTAGATTCCATGATCAAACCAAACACATCAACACAAAGTATCATTTGATTCGACATCATGTAGAGGCCAAGACAGTCCATCTTCGACATTGTTCCACAAATGATGAAGTTGCAGACATCTTCACCAAAGCGCTTGGATGAGAAAAGTTTGAAAGATTCAGAAACATGCTCGGACTTACTAACACCCTTCGGATTAAGGGGGGGATTGTTGGAATATAATCCGTCGGGATTATACTTTATTGTAAATATTAGGAATATGAAGTGACTCTCGGATGTGTGATCCCAAGAGTCATCATAGATGTATAAATAAAGGCATTCTATGTAGAAATAATAATGAATTCGGGAGTTATTCCACCTGACAAATATGTTAAAAGGATTTTTTGAATTTGTGACTAGCATTTATTTAAATCTTATCAAGGTGCTAAGGTTAATATAATAATTAACTCGGTAAACAAATTAAAATTCACAATGATTTCATATCTTATCCATAAATAAATATTTATGTCTATATAACTCATCAATATACGTGGCAAGACTAGGAGTTTGTGTTAATTTTAATTTTTAAATATTAAAAATTATGTGAATGAATATGTAGACATAGACAATATTCATTCATTGATATAAATGAATATTTATGTGAATAAATATCGTCAATATACTGGGAGTTTTTTTTTATGCCTGCCAAGCTGGAGGTATATAGCTATCATTTAGTCAAACAATAATTTTGACATTAATTAATTTGTATACTTTTTCGAACGGTTTTACATAACTTTTATAAAATTCATATATTAAATTAATATTTTAAAAATAAAATTATATTTTTTTTATTTTTTAAAATCTACTTTTTCATTTTATGATTGGTTCATTTTAATGATTTGACTAATTTCCTCTAGTGTGCAAATGAAATGGTTAGATATAAAAAATATTTAAAAATATATATATATAAAAAAGTAAAAATGTATAACAATGTCAAGTGTCTTGTTTATTAAAATAGTAATAATGACTAATCTTAATAGATGTGACAATCACATCACAATGATTGACTATAACTATATCACTATACACAACTTTTATTTAAATATAATATTTTTTTTAAATATATATATACACATCAATATATTATAAGTTGTTTTATATAAAAAAATCGAAATAAAACAAATTATAATATTTTTTAGTTTGGAGTTGACTCCTTTAGATTGCAGCTCTGCCGCTCTTTTTGTACACGGTAGATATGGGTGTAATGGACAGCATTTATTACTGATGGGTATCATATATTGGTTTAGCACTGTGCCCTCTCCCTTACACAACCACTTGAGATGTGTCTCTTCTCGATGTCAGGCTGTAGGCCTTCTCTTATGTATGCTCTTTGATTGTAGCCCAATTATTGGGTGGGCCAATAGATTCCCTTTGATTCAATATGAATAAGAAGGACAAGCTTTTTTCTTTCTGAAAAAAAAAGTAAATCCTCCTTTCATTTCTATACTTCACATTTGCTTGATAAGAACTACCATTTCCTTAATTGATTGTTGGCTCTTTTTTGGGAACAAGAACTTAGGAAAACGTGATGGGAGGGAAATGGAGTTATATGTAAATATTTTAAATGTGATACTTAATGGGAGATTAAAGTAGGAGTGGGATTAATGTAGAAAAATGAAAACAAAGGGATATTAAAATGGAAATAAGAATGAAATGGGTAGGAATTTAGGATAGGAAAATAAGGTGAAAAGATATGCAAATAAGGAAAGGGTAATAAGGAATAAGAAAATGGATAATAAAAGGGAATGGTGAAAAATATGGAGAAGGGGAATGAGATTTTAATCAATTACATTTTTAAATAGGAATTTTTTTTTAACTTTTGGACCTTGGACCTAATGAGATGACATTAATAGTTATGATTAATGGATTTATGGATGGACGTAAACTTCATGAATTTTAAGTGACAAGACGTAATAGACCTTTACTTGTCGAGTTTTGATACAATGCCGAAAGGTCAAATGGAAAAAGGGTGGTCTTTGTGAGTTTCCCACTTTTTTGTATGAGTGGCGAAAAAAAATTTCAAGGAGAAGAACCAAAAGAGTGGACTCCTCAGATGATTCAACGGCTAAAAAAAATAGAAATTCCATATTTAGGGTTGTTGATTTTTGGGTTGATAGTATTTTGGGTGGATATATCACAACAATCATCATCGACACTATAAGGTCATATAGTCAAGTGGAAAGAGAATTTTGATAATGACCCAGAGGAAGGTATTTGACATCTTTGAAAATCTGGATCAAAATTCTTTTATACAAAAAAAATATCCTCAGAATGGAATCCGACAATTAAAGAACTGTGTATAAAGACTTGGGTTATGTCACGGAAGAAGTGCGAGAAAAATGGAGAAAAGTAAGGTGATATCTTCCCTAGTGATAGTGGAATTGCAATAGAGGGTGAACGTCTAAGAAGTGGAAGGAGATTTCGGTCGGTGAAAAATTTAAAAAAAAAAAGAGAAAAAGAAGAAAAAAAAGAAAAAGAAAAGAAAGAAAAACAAAAACAAAACCCTCTGAAAAATTTTAGACTTGATCGTCAGATATGGGTTGTTACAAGAAGAAACAAAAAGCGTCGTAGACTGCTAGTATGTTGCAGAGAGAGGAAAATTGTCATAGACTCTTTGTATGTCGCAAGAGGAGAAATGATGGTGAAAACAATCCCTCTATCATAATAAAATGAAAATGTCGAAGGTTTAATACAGGTCATAGAAAGAGTGATGTTGTCGCAAGTTAAACTGGAGTCGTATAAATGACTGTTGGCTGTAATTAATTTAAAAGCCCAAGATATTTTGGCGACATGATTTTTGGTCACTTTCATCTTTATCAAACAATAACTACCATTGATGTGACATGCAAGTGTCATAATGCATAGAAGTTTCCTAATAATCATTCGAATGATCAACCCATGTGACGAAAATGACAACTACCTTTCCATCAATTGCCCGCTCATGTGGAGGACCGATAGAATGAACAATTATATGTTATACCATTCATTCCCAAGTTTCAATTCATTCTGTTGCATTTGAGAAAGAGATTGTTGTCTACAACTACAAGAGCCAAAGTGAGTTTTCCACAGAGCACAGTTATTTCAATTTATAGCATAAGCATAGTTGAATAATGTGGTGTCGCAACCTTATCACCCACCCTTATTATGGAAGACACTATTGGATATGTTCCACCATAGGTCATGGCTGCAGAAGACACTGAACAAATTCCATTCATCCTTGTAGTAAGGTTACGATCAGACCCACCTAGATCGTCAGTGGGGAAGCCCTTTAGAAACAGTAAGAAGAAAGAACCACCACCACCACCACTAGAGTAGGAGGAAGAACCAGGGTGTGTGACTATGTTTCTAGTTTATATTCCACCAAGACAATATGATGTACCTAAAATTAGAGTTCTGAAGAATGCATAGTACCCATTGGTAGCACCAACTGTGCCGAAAGGAGTTCAGGTATCGCAAACATACTTCCAAACCTTAAGAAGCTAACCTTTTTCGATCATGATATAGGTAAAGTTACAGGATTGGAAATGAAGAACTACATGGTTGTTGTACAAGACACACCAGATAGCTTGAAGTGCCTAGTTCCAATGGAATGGGAAAGAGGAATGGAATTATTCTAATCCTGAAATAACTTCAATTATAAGTAGTTGAATCCTTCTAATCCTGAAATACCTTC
>LPNX010248249.1:0-105651 GCA_001517045.1 Pseudotsuga menziesii
TAGATAGTTAATCATCTTAGTTCGTAGTTGCATATGTGGTTTAGATGTTGTGAACATAAGACGAGAGGTAAGAACCTGCGCAGCACATTGTGTGGTTCCTGGAATCCTTATCACCCTGCATGGTTTAGATAGGCATATGCATTGCATATTAAGTCAAAATACAAATTCCGGTGGACCGGGCCGCAACCGGTAAACCCTTGTTGTTACTTTGACCTATGGTAGCTGGACCGTAAGCCAGACGGATTCCCTATACCAAACAGTCAGCGGGCTAGTTGGGAACGCTGATTGGGGAGAATCCCTTACTGTTGCCGCCTGCGATTTTCCAGGCCTCAACAGGGCCTCTACAGACTGTCTTGTTTACGATGCAGAGAGTGGCTGGGATCCATGGAGTGCATTAGGCTTCTAGGGAACACATGCTATATGCCATAGAGGCCATGGCACCTACAATATTCAATTGGGTGGAAGCCCTATTTCCTATATTCAAGGATCAGCTGACTAAGTGTCGGAAGGGGGAATTGAATCAGTTCAGTTTTGGTTCTATCCTAGCCTGCTTCTTCTTCGATTGGGTACCACAGATGAGACCTCAGGTGGTCTTCACAGAGCTGAGAGCGCGGGACCCTCGTATGCTGAGGTGGGTCCAAATTATGGCTCGTATTGGAGCGAGAAAGGGGAAGGTGAATTTCGGTGACCTGTTCTTTAGATGGCTTCGAGATCAGATCCTCATGGTGGAGGATTATGCTTATGCGGGTACAGACTTCAGCGGAGTCCTTGACCTACCACTCCCACCTCACGGACAGTGGGGCGACATCGATGAGAAGCGAGAAACCCTAAAATGGAAATAATATTTTTACGTTTTTTAATGTTTTATATTTTTTATGTTAAGTAACGAGACCTCAACATTTTCATGCAGACGTTGGAGTAGCATGACCTGGGGGAGCTTCCCCATTGGATAGATGAGACGGATCCTGTTTTGTATCACAGGGCGATGATATCATGGTGGAGTTAGAGGAAAACCTAGAGAGGTTGACCTTAGACATCCCTAACGCTTCCATTGATGACCTCCCTCTGAGGTATCAGAGACCTACAATGGGAGTACCAAGTCTATTCAGTCGGCTGTTATGTAGAGTAGCCCGGGCAGTGATGTGTTACCATGATCATCACTAGACAGTGTATGCATGATGTATCTACTGAAAGCTGATAGCTTCAGGATTTTGTATAGTGATTTTTCCTGAAATACTATGTGCTTCAGATGAGGTCTTGTGACCTATTTATTGTAAACATGTATATATATATATATATATACAGACTTTTACCTGGTGTTTTTATGTTTCAAATGGTGAATTTATTTTACATGAGTTTTATGTGTCTTTGATTGTTTATTTACAATGAACCATGTTTGATTTTAACGTCATGAATGGGAAATATGGCAATCTAGGATGTAATTAGCTAATGAGTCAGCAACTACATTATGTTCCCTAGGGATATGCCTATAAGTAATGGTTTCAAATGACCTTTCTAACAAGCGTACCCTTTGGAAGAGGAAGAGAAGTATAGGATTCCTAATGGTGTAGATATGGTTTAGATGACAAACCACAAGTTGTGAGTCCATCAAGACTACCGGATTGCGAAAATATTGGGAGGCAACTTCAGTCATAAGACCTATAATTGCTCTATACTCAACGATGTTGTTGGTAGCGAGACCAATACAAACCGATCTTGAGCTGACCAAATCTTCAGCCAGGGAATAGAGGACCCAAGCATCTGAGGCAAGACTCAAGGTGTGGCGGAAAGCACCATCAACGAAGCCGTAGAAAGCCATGTGCATGACCAAAACATGGTATGAACAGATGCAGACACTAAACTCAAAACCATATTGAAAATACTAAAAGCACACTGAAAGCCAAGCAATATACATATATACAAGATACTATCCAAGAAAGACCTAGGAATGGTACCTCTTCAGGTACAACCCATTGCGAGGTTATCCTAAAGGGATTCCATCGTAGTCAACAAGCTTGTAGGCCCCTTTCTCTAAAAATTTAGAAATGATGAAAGGACCGTACCACATGGACTCGAAATTTCCTTTCCCTAGTTTGTCGTATATATGGTTGTAAGTGAAAACTAGGTCACCCTCGTTAAAGGCATGAGGCTAGATAGATTTATCATACTGCACCTTGATGCGTTTCTTATGTGCCTCATTAGCCAAGGCATCATCTCTCCGAGTCTCGTCAAGGTTATTCAAGTACTAAAATATTTCTTCCTCTGCAGAAGTGTCAAGGAGAAGTTCGACGGCAAGTTGTAAAGACAGAATCTGACATTGAATCGGTAAGACAGCTTCGAGTCCATAGACAAGCTGGAAAGCCGTGAAACCAGTAGTTTTTTTCACTGAAGTCCTATAGGCCCAAAGAGCGGAGAAAAGAACATGGTGCCAATTGGATTTATGATATCCAACCATCCAATAAAGCATGGTTTTCAAAACTTTGTTAATGTCCTCTACCTGACCATTAGCTTGTGGATAATAAGGTGTAGAGTTTTTCATGGAGAAAACCTAGCTTGGCACTCAGTTCCTCCATCATTTGATTACGGAAATGTGATCCATGATCAGTAACAATGGACTGCGGGACTCCAAATCTCGCTATGATATGATTGAACAGGAAGAGAGCGGCAGTATTACCATCTTCTGCGTATGTAGGCATGGCCTCAGTCCACTTCGTAAAATAGTCAATGGCTACAATGATGTAACCATGCCCCCCAAATGAGGTAGGCTTACAATGCATAAAATCAATCCCCCATTTGGAAAATGGGCCAATGGCAATGACGAGGTGTAGTGGAGTAGGATGAATGCACTTTTTGGGATAAAAATGTTGACAAGGTGGGCATTTCTTAACAGCCTCATGACAGTCTTTGAAGACTAAAGGCTAAAAATGGCCAGTGCGAAGGATTTTCTAGGCTATAGCCATCCCAGATAAATGGTGGCCACATGGTCTAGAGTGGTAATCTTTCAACACCTATTCAGCCTCCTCATGGGTGAGGCATCGTCGGAGAATAGAATCAATCCCACGTCTATACAAGGTATCATTCAGGATGAGGTAGTATTTCGCATGGTGATGGATACGGTGGTGATCATCATGGGATAGATTAGGCTGAAATCTCTTTGTTTGGAGATAAATAAGCAAATCTCCATACCATGAATTGGTAGTGCTGATCAGGGATAGAAATTCATCGGGAAATTAATCACTTGGCTCAGATTCCATCACAGCACAGGGAAGATCACACATGATCTTGGAAAAAACCAAGGATTACTTTGATGTGGCTTTGGAAAATTCCAGATCAAACTCCTGTAGTATGACGATCCATCGGGAGTACTTGCCCCCGAGCACCTGACAAGTTAGGATGTAATACATAGGGTTCCGGTCTACCAATACAGTGGTTGTGTGGAGAAAAATGTAGTGATGAAATTTTTGTACAGCAATGACCATGGCCAATGCTAACTTCTCCATGCGTGAATATTAGGTTTCAGAATCCATAAGATTCTTAATAGCATAGTAAATCACGTGCTCTTGACCATTGGGATTTTCCTGCACCAAAACCATAGTGATGGTAGTAGCGGAGGCAGTGATATACAAGAGAAAGTCCTTTGAATAATCTGGGGGGTGTATCATGGGTGAATGACACAAAGTGTGTTTGGGATTATCAAAGGTGCGTTGGGCTTGGTCATACCAGAAGAATGGAGTGTCATTCTTGAGGAGACACATATAACCGTGGGTTTTCTCTGCAAAATTACACACGAAACTACGGAGAAAGTTTTCCTTCCCTTGCAAACTTTGGATTTTAAGGAGATTAGTTGGGGCTAGTAGATCTAAAATGGTGGAAATTTTCAAAGGATCTATCCAGATGCCATATTTAGAGACCACAAAACCTAGCAGACGTCCCGTCTCAACATAAAAAACACATTTATGTGGATTGAGCCGTATATTATAATGACAACATCTTAGGAATATTTCTCTAAGATGACCAAGGTGGTCCTCCCGTCACTGTGAATGAGTAGGGAGGTCATCAAGGTATGGTTCAACAATATGTTTAATATCATGAAACACATAGGACATCGCACGCTAGAAAGTGGATCCAGCATTTTTCAAGCCAAAAGGTAACTTCCTATATGCAAAGGTTCCCCATGGGAAAATGAATGCCATCTTGTGCTGATCAGTGGGTAATATCTCAATATGATTATAGCCAGAGAAGCCATCCATAAATGAGAAGATGACACTTCCAGCATAGTTGTCGATAATCTGATGAATGTGTGGAGTAGGAAAGTTTTCCTTGGGACAAGCTTTATTCAAAACCCTAAAATCAATACAGACTCTAATGGTGCCCTACTTTTTATTGACAAGGACAATGTTCGATACCCATTCCATCAAGAATATGGGATATATAAACCTGGCTTTGAGAAGTTTCTCAATTTTAGCTTTAATAGCTATGGCCTTCTGTGGATGGAATTGCCTTAGTTTTTGCCTAACAGGTTTAGCTGTAGGATAGGTTTTAATCTTGTGGACCACAATAAATGGGTCAATCCCTGGCATCTCTGCATAGGACCACGAAAAAAAATCACAGAATTCTTTGAAAAGTGCCTTGTATGCTTCAGATTCATCTGTTGAGTAGTTCTTCCCAACATGAACATGCTTGATGGTATCAGGTTTGGCTGATATGTCAATTAGATTCATCTGAGTAATGTTGCGAAGGTTTCCTTCAGAATCTGTGTCTTGCAACAATATGGGACTTTGGGGTACGTTGACAATATCATCAGGAAACAGGGATGCATAATCATGGTTAGCCAAACTATTGTTGGGGAGGAACATAGATCTATGATGGCGATCCTCCCAAATGGACTCACTCGTATTCATAATCTCCATAATGGACTCGTCGAAAGGAAAAGTCTCAGAGAGATAATCTAGAACAAGAAGAGATGGTTCTAACCAGTAAGGCAGGTGGTAGGGATTCGAAGCCACCAGATGAAGGTCATTGGTGTGATCATCGGAAAGGGTTTGAATGGTGTTGTACATTTCTTCATGTGAACTCAACGAGGTAGACTCAACAATATGTTTTCCCTTAGGTTCATAATCAAATGATGCAATCATGTGAACTGTCGTGGTATCCGTTTCAGGATGAGTGGATGGAAAAATCCTTATAAGGGATGAGTCCTTCAACATGCCTACCCCAATCGACTGGTAAGGAGGAGGGGACTATCCTAACTGTTGGGGATGTTATTAGCCATAGAGGTAGTAACATTCAGTGTACAGAAATCAAGTTGGTCGATGGTAACAATTCTTTTTAGATGCAGAAATTGGACTGTTCAGAATACTGTCAAAGCGACAACAGTCATGGCGTAAAACCAATTTCTTCCTAGAATGAGGTTGTAATATAACAAGGCATCTACCACTTCTACTTGAATAGAAACAATCTTACCCCTAAGCTCGACTGTGAGGGCTGATATGAGACCACGGGGCTAGAAATCATGTCCATCAAAGGCTTTCAGAGTCATAGGTGATGCTACAAGCTTGGGAGAGCTAAGAGCTTTCCAACAAGACAAAGACAAAACCGAGGTTGAAGCTCCTTCACCTAGTACCATTCTAAAAACCTTCTTTCCAACTACTTTCGTAATGATCTAAAAATCAAGTTTATGAGGTAGACTAGACTTATAGTTCTCAACATTGAAATAAATCAAATTTGAAATGTCTGGGTCTAAAGCTCCTAACACAGTTAATAGGTTTTTTGTTGTATAGGACAACTTTGGAGCACTTCCAAGGTAGACATTACACATGGTGCCTGAGCGAGATCTTCAAATACATTATAAAATTGAGCAGCTTGGGCATTAGGATTAAAAATAGCCTTCCAAAGAGTACTCTTAGGTGGATGCAAAATCATATCGAGAGTAGGCTTCTCGATGGTTAGGGGGACAATAGATGAGGATTCGGGAGAACCAGTAGAGGGAGCTTTCCCTAAAGAAGAATGATCTTCTTTCTTGTCTGTGGGTTTGTCATAATTCTGACTTCGAGTTTGCAGACTAATGGTATCCGAGGACATCATATGAATTTCCTCTGAGGAACTAGAGTTTCCCTGACTAGACATGTGGTCTATCAATTGTTGTTGAGAGGGAAAATGATCCGTGAGAACTACGGGTGTCGGATTTGATTTCAAAAATTGGGATATTTCATCCTGACGAGGAAACTCTTTTGTGAAATGGTCACCTCCGCATAGTAGACATGGATATTTTTCTTTTCTTTTCCCTTTATCATTATCATTGTTAGGTTGGTCTTGGATTCTCCTGTTGGTTTCCAGGATTTTTATTTTTACTTTTACCCTTGTTTTTATTATTGCCCGAGGTTTGAGTACTTTGAATGGAATTAACCTCAGGGGCAGCCTTAGGAGTCGAAGGAGTAGGGGTGGCAGTCTGTGTTTTCTTGGCAGGTTTCACTTGTGATGGGGACTAGATTGAACTAACAATCCCATCAACAGGTACTTCTGCTGGTGGCTTTATGGGATCGATGCTTGGGTGAGGAGCTTGTGGAATCAAGTCATAAAGAGTTCAAGACTAGGAATAGACCAAGTCTAGATACTGTGCTCGACTAATAGCTTTCTCTTCAATAACGGCACCGCCCATGGCCACATCTCAGGAAATTGGATGCAACAAATATTTGGTAAACCAATCAGCTAATAATTGGTCCGGAATAGGGGCCTTAATAATCCTTCTCCTCCTTCTCCACTCATGGATATGATCAGATATGTGGGTGGAGGTGTTTTGTCATAGAGAAGTTAAGAGATTAGGACCTGTTTCATAACAAATAGGGAGCTGAAAGTGTGTAAGAAACATGGTTGCCAATGAGCCAAAATCCACAAACGAATGTTGTGGTAGTTCAATGCACCACTTCGCAGCCGTACCGGTCAAAGTTCGTGGAAAGAGTCTTAACTGAACTGAATCATCCATGAGGGAGTTTGAAGAACACCATAGATGGAATGTCATGACATGGTTTTTCAGATTGTCTCCCTGCTTCCCATCAAATTTTGTAATGTCCGATGGTAACTTTACTGGAATGGGAGGCCACGAGGGGTTATGTTGAATGGGGTCATTAATCAACTTGGCCAAATCAGGCAAGTCCAAAGTTGCTAGGAAAGGTAACTAAAGGTTAGGTTGCACATACTGGTAATATTGATATGGAATATAATTACCAGTAGGACCGTAAGTAGACTGATAGACAGGTTTTTGTGACAAAGAACTACTAGAAAATCCTCCTGCAGGGAGTTGATTTCCAGGATCAAGACCATTAGGACCACCAGGGCCTCTGGGAGGAGGACCACCAGGGCTTTTCAGACCACCAGGACCATTGGGACCACTAAGACCACTAGGAGGCGGACCACCAGACCCTCTAGATCCACTAAGAGGTAAACCTCCAGAGCCTTCGGAACCACTAGGAGGAGGGCCACCAAACCCTCCAGGTCCATTAGGGGGAAAGCCACCAAAACCCTTAGGACCACCAAGACTATTAGGACTGAAAGGAGGAAATCCACTAGGCCCTCCAGGACTGTTAGGTCCCCCAGGGTGAGGACCACCATAATGTGGTCCTCCGACACCTCCCGCAGTGTGTATGGGTATCCCCCCCATGGCTGGCATGTAGGACCAGTTAGGTTTCCCCCATGGTGTGAAAGTAAAACTAGGGTATGGAATTCCGGCATAAGGCATTCCTGTAGGATTGGGTGGGTAATTAATATTGCCTACAGGAGTTTGAAAACCATAACACCAAGAAGTTTGACTAGTTATAGGTTGTGCCCCCAAGGGATAACCTGAACTAGATGGGGGAGTAACCACATTAGTGTGGGTGGGAGGGACATAAACTATAGATTGTTCTATACCAAAGGTCTGTCCTTGACTAGAGACAATTTCGGTGCCAGAAAATGTAGGTCATGGTAGGGGTTGCCCCTCGGCACTAGAAGGTAATGAAGAAACAGGAATTGAAGGTTGAGCCCCAGGTATGAAAGACCTGGGAGGATTGGGAAAATACATGATATAGGAGGTGGTGGGGTTGGTAGTTTGACTTGGGTTGTGTGGTGTTACTATGTCATCTATAATTGGTTCAATGGGTCTCATAGAATCGACAAGTGAACGATGTCCCACAGGAACAACTGTGGAACGTGTTGGTGGTGTGCCCAATATGTCATCTATTTTCTTTTCAATCTCCTGTGCATGGAGAAGGGCTGCCTGGTATTGTATTTGTTCTTCTTCATATGGTGTTAATTCTATAGAAGAGTTTACACGGGTGCCAAATGAGGCAATGACTTGTCCTATAGAGGTATCCCAAAATGGAGCATTGGGACCATAATCCGGACGGGTAGTATCATCAACATGACCTTCTATGGGAGAAAAGAACAAAGTATTTCCCTGAGAAGGTTGTTGGACCAAGAGAGGTGAGTGTGAAGGATATGGTCCTCCAATTTCCGCAACCACATTCTCTCCCACTTGGGAGGTGGTAGTAGCTCCTTGGTTAGTAGCTTCCATTGGATTTTCTCCTGAAACAGGAATAAAATTAGGTGGCAAGCCTCGTACTCTTCTAGACTATCTTAGCTCAGCCATTTTGTACAGCTCCTATCTAACCTACAGTCTCAAAAACTAGAAAACACACCAAAATTTCCCCACTCAAGCTATAGGTCTGACAAGCAAAACTTAAATGACAGGAGGACTTCAGATAGTCAGGTCTCTTACTAGGATTGTCAAGAAGGTTCCACTCGCAATATACCTCTAGGGTACATGCATAGTAATCTCCCTGAATGTTGTTTTCAGTGTATGGCTCCAAGCAAGACAGCCAAAGGGCTTTCCTCAGATGGATAAAGTATCTTAGTGGGGTCTCCTGATATACGCAAGGTACGTGGGAGCTCAAATCGGTAGAAGTGTTGTCTAATGCATAACCATACACAAGGAGACTTCCAATATACAATCGAGTACGTGAAGTACCTTTCTATATACCTCAAGGGTACATGAAAGGATTTTTGATATACCGATGGTATGTGGAAGAACCGCGCGAGTCCTGGGATGTAATGCAGACAAGTAATGACAGGTCCTATGCTTAACGACGCCCAAACACGTCTCTAACCTATCACTCAAATTGCTATGTAAATTTTAACCTATAACTACCATTAATTTTAAAGTGGATGGTTAGGTGAATGCATGGAGTTTTGACAGAAAGAGTAAAACCATGCAACATGCATATGAAAATATTTCACTTTACCGTTCAGTATGCCTACCTACGGGAGGGAAAGAGAGTATTTTATTTTGCTTCAAAACCAAAAATATTTCCAAACAACAATATTGAACACAAAATCAAAGACAAACAAAACTTTCCAAACTCACTTCTCTTTTCTGAAAGCAATCAAAAGGGGAGGAGTCTCTTTTCTTGAAAGAAAAACAAGCAACACACTATATGCATATGCACTCTGTTTTTTTCAATTTTTCTTAAAGCATAGATATATCTAACTTAAAACTATAATATTTTTATTTTGATGAGATAGTGTAAATGCAAAAAAGACAAAAGAACACAGAGGACCTGAAATCTTCTGAGGCCAATAAGAGATCCAATGTCTTATGCTGACTAATGATAATAACCTAATCTCAATCAAAAAATTTCTTTTTAAAACAAGAAAAAATAAGTCTTCTATGAGAACAAAAAATGAAATCAAGATGCTAATTAAACATTTTTCTTTCAGTCTATATAACAGAAATAAAAGAGAGC
The DNA here is from genome assembly GCA_001517045.1 of Pseudotsuga menziesii. NCBI lineage: Eukaryota > Viridiplantae > Streptophyta > Pinopsida > Pinales > Pinaceae > Pseudotsuga > Pseudotsuga menziesii. Next base: position 9,777 of record LPNX010248249.1, read on the forward strand.
TCTCTACCACCTAAGCTTTTGGGAAAGAAATCCTTTCACAAAACAACCAACAAGCACGAAAAAACAGACAATCAACAAGCCTAATATAGCTTTTGGATTCTTCAAACAAACCAATCTTTTACCACAAAATTTCAAACCACAAGCATCAAATTATGATACACAATCCTGACAGTGCAGGGCTGAAAGCAAATCAACTCAAATTTTTTGCAAAAAATGAGAAAAAAGTGGTCTTGGAATAAGGCCTACTTGGCACTGCACTGGAGGGTTCTTGACAGAGCGGTTCTGGCCTAGCACTGCTTCTGGAGAATAGGACTCAGGTGGTGGCACCACGTGCTTCTAATAGGGTACAGGTGATGGCACCACTTCTCCCCAACATCATAAAAGCAGTTCCTTGTATAAGTCCAAAACACAAAGGAGAACGACGGATCAAGTTAGAAAAAGATCAGATCAAGGTAAAAACTGATAGATTGAGAATAAAAGAGAGCATAAAAGGTTGAAATAATTCTGATCTAGGTAGATCTGGAAGTTTCACACCAAAATACATTGAGTCGGATAGCAGATTTGACTGAAGAGACTTGGAGATGGAGTCAGGATTCGGACAAGAGTTTGAATAACTAAGGAAGATCAAATCAACTGATATACGTATCAATCCCCAGCGGAGTCGCCAGATTTGTAACCAGGAATATTTGACCTTCTGCGAACAGAAGTTGTTCCTCTGGTCTGAATGGTTCAAATCCAGAACAAATGAACGACAAAGGGTGAAGACCCTCCCTGGATGTCATAGACACCTAGAATGCCGCTTCGATAGTGAACCTGTGTACCTGCAATCAGATCAAATGCACAAACACATCAAAGCTACTAGAACATAATCTACGGATCCATGTTAGTGACTAAGGAATCTAACAACATGTACATGTGAAATCAAAACAACACTAATGTGGGACAAAAATAAGCTTTTCATTAATATGGATGGAGAAGTTTACAACCAATTAAGCCTTAGTGTCAACATGCATCTCCATGAAGAAAACACTCCATCCCCATAAGCTCCAACTTTGCTCTCTCTACACTCTCCAATGGCTTGGGCCAAGTTTTCAATCCAATAGCATAACAATACCTCTAGAGTTATCCCCTCAATCATGGACATGAGCTTGTATTTATAAGGCTCAATGGATAGGAATGGTTGAGAGATTTGTGGATGAGGTGGCCTCTAGGATCCTATGATGGGGGATATCGATCTCAACTGACCCACAATGATAGGGATAAGGGAGGACACGAGGCTCATGATCTAGAAGCCTTGAGAAACTTCTCTTTTTCCCATTTTACCCAGGGTACCGCTTTTTTCCTCTTATGACAAAGCGGTTTAGATGAAAACCGCTTATGGAACAAGGGCCATAGGCGATGGCACCGCTTATGGAAAACAAAATACAGTAGGTGCAAGCAAGGTACCGCTCATGGTTAACAGGGGAAGCATGGTGCTGAGTAATTTTATGTAAAATTAACAAACATCATGGGTTTCCACTCCAAGTGCTGGGATTAAGGGAAAGTATGCAAGTCAAAGGTCTTATCACATGATGGTGACATGATTTTGGTATAACAAGTTCAGGAGGCTACAAGAACTATGATCAATGAAGAAAAATTGTCTGATGTATATTGGAGGGAAGCTGTAAACATAGTAGTACACATATTAAATAGAGGCCAGCTTAGGATTAATGGTAATAAGAATCCTTATGAGTTATGGTTTGGGAGAACTCCTTTGGTAAAATACTTCAAGGTCTTTAGAAGTAAGTGTTACATCAAAAGGATTGATGAGAACCTCGAAAAATTTGATGCAAGATATGATGAAGGTAGCTTTCTTGGATATGCTTCTACCAAAAAGGCTACAGATGCTACAATCTTAGATTACATAAGATTGCTGAGAGTGCAAATGTTAAGGTGGATGATTTTAAAATAGAGAAATTCAAACATCAAACCATACCTAACGATGAAGATGAAGATGATGATGAGTTAGTTGATACACAAACAGATGTAGAAGAAAAGGAAGATACACAAGAAGTTGAAATATATACCAGAAAAGAAGAGGAAGATATTTGAAAAGAAGAGATAATAGAAGAATCTCCAAGAAGAGACACAAAGACACCCTCGAGAATAACCCAAAAGAATTATCCTAAAGACCTAATTATTGGAGATAAAAGTACAAGAGTAAAAACAAGAAGACAATTGGTGTATCAAACAGAAATAACACTTTTGTCATGTATTGAGCCCAGCTCAATCAAAGAAGCATGCAATGATGAAAGTTGGGTCAAATCTATGAACAAAGAATTAGACTAAATAGAGAAGAATAAAACTTGGGAACTAGTTCCAAAACCACAAAACAAGAATTTCATTGGAACTAAATGGGTGTTCAAAAACAAAGTAAATGAAAATGGACAAGTAATCAGGAACAAAGCCAAGTTGGTATGTAAAGGGTATGCTCAGGTTCAAGGAGTAGATTTTGAAGAAAATTTTGCACCTTGGGCTAGATTGAAGGAAATTAGGATGTTCTTAGCCTTCGATAGCTACATAAAATTGAAACTATACTAGATGGATGTCAAATTAGCATTTCTCAATGGAAACTTAGAAGAGGAAGTATACATAGAAATTAGTAGACTTCCTCAAAGTAGTAGACTTCCTCTTCAAAGTAGTAGTCAAAGGGGGAGAAATGAAAATAATATTTCCATCAAAGCCAAAGGGGGAGATTGTTGGAAACATGGCAATTTAGGTTGGCATTGATGGGAATTGAGAAAGCCTACAAGCCAGTAGAGAAGGAATCCCACATGTTGAATATAAAGGAGCATGTATTTTGAAGACAGAGGAGTCGTGCAGAGAGCTCAGGATGAACTACACCTATTCAATCAGGAAGGAGACTTAGGGATCATTGGAAAAAATAATTTGATCTAGTGGATTATTCCTCTTTAAAGATCCAATATGGTACAATTGTTCAAAGAAACCGCGGGTGAAAAATCGGACGGAGAAAACACAAACATCAGAGGTCGAAAGAAGATCTCCTTCAGCAACATCGGAGCGATAGCGGAACGGGAGCCGCAACGGAGGAGATATAAAGGATATCATAGTCCACGATGGGAACAATCTTGATCGAAAGAATAACGCTTTCAGCAGCCACAACGGTGGAGATATAAAGGATATTGCAGTCTGTGATGGCCACAATCTTGATCGGAAGAATAATGCTTTCGGCAGCTGAAACGATGGAGATATAAAGGATATCACAGTCCGCGATGGGCACAATCTTGATCGAAAGAATAACACTTTCGGTAGCCACAACGACGGAGATATAAAGGATATCACAGTCTACGACGAGCACAATCTTGATCGAAAGAATAACGCTTTCGGCAGTCACAACAGCCGAAGCCCAAGACTTACGGAGCGGCGCAAACAACGATGCGAGGTTTGAAAAGTCAAGGCGAAAACAGGGAGAATTTTCCATCTGCCATCTGCAACTGGGCAAACCAAAGTAACAATACGTTCCGACTCGAAAAACCAAATGACAGCCGATTGAGGCAGAGTTCATCGGAGCTAGTTGCTCGTCACTCTTCCACAATGACGGAAGCCCAGATGACTAAAACTTATGGAAGTTTATTTCACATATGGTTCCGTTTTTGGCACAGCTTTGTTATATACATATAACGTTATCACAGAGGTCGGATCCTTGGCATGGCGGGAATATCCCTCATGTGGAACATTATGATGTGGCAGGATATTTCATCATGTGAACAGCTTATTTGTAACAGTTTGGCGAAGTTTTCTTAGCAATTATAATATGAACAGCCTGTTATGATAAATGAGTTGGCATTTGGCAGGAGGATGTGAACAGTCGCATTTTTGTTTATGTTTTGGCTCATTTGTAACGGGAAATTGAGATATAAAGGGGAGCGCAGTACATCATTTCTCAGGGGGGGGGATGCGAAGCTTGGAAAGTTTGCTGTAAAGTATTCCGATGTTGTTACTGTGGAAGTCGACATTCTCTGTCATACTTTGGCTTTCTTTGCCCTACAAAGGCTGATTGTAATTTCCAGAGAAAGGTCTTAAAGACTTTGTACAGCATTCTATTTTACAGTTGCTGAAGTTGTTTCCAGAACCATGTTGTACCATTTTTAAGAGATTAATTGGATCGGTACCCATTGGAGAGGGACCCGGAGACGTACCCTAGTGAAGGGGGTGAACTCCATTATCAACTTCTGTTTTGTGACTCCCTGTTTCTGCTATTCTTTTGATATATGTTTATCAGTCTTGTTTTTCATTCTTGTTCTGAGCATTTAATTTCTTTTAATACTATCCATTAATTAACCTATTGAATGCATTCTTTTACAACAAACTTTTGCCGCACATAAGTTGAGGTCCTACGGATCATATTATGGTATCAAAGCTGGTTGACTGTTGTGCAAGTTTGTGAATGCTTACCAGGTCCAGGTCAAAGGTTGGTGAAGGAGAATTAGTTGAAGGAGATCCTGAGATTGGCTCCAGGAGAACATTATCAAGAACCATGTCTTCTCCACGAGGGGAAGAAGAAGGACATACCGAACGGGAAAAACCTGTTATTTCTGAAACTGAGTTTCTGGAGGATTTTATGAGCATGAAAGCCATGATGGAAATTCTACTCGATGAGCGAGCAGAAAGGAAGAAGAAAGAAGAAGGATCTTCATCCAGAGATGCAGAAGTGAAGCCGAAAGAAAAGGGTAAAGGAGTAAGAGGTGATGGTGATCCTCCTGACACTAATCAAACTTTCTCTTCTTCTCATACTTCTCATTCAAATAATGCAAGTCCTAATATGCCTTATTTCAAATTGGATGTAAAATTTGAATTACCTATTTATAATGGAGATGTAGATGCTGAAAAATTAGACAATTGGATCAAGCAGCTTGAAGTATATTGCAGGGTGCAGGGCATTAATGATGACCCTTCCAGGATTCAATTGGCCACTTTGAGAATGAGTGGAATGGCTCTTACTTGGTGGGAGAGCAAGATTCAGCAAGATCTTCAAAAGAATGGTAAAATTATTTCAGTTTGGAATGAATTCATCGAAGTATTAAGAAAGAAATTTTATCCTTTAGGTCACATGCAGAAATTAACCATGAATTGGAAAATGTTTAGACAAGATAAAGGACAAAGCATTCAAGATTACACTCATGAATTCAGAAAGAGGGCTATTGCATTGAATGTTTCATTAGATACATAGGAAACTCTTCTTAAGTACATTGGTGGCATGCATTCTTATTTGAAACATACTTTGTTGATGTTTATTCCCAGTAATTTGGATGATGTATGTGTTCAAGCTACCCATTTAGAATCTAGGGGCAAGCATGCTAATGATACTTTTGTGAAGAAGTAATTTAAATTTGACAGCAAATCGAAAGGTAAAGATAAGGGGAAAAAGAAGATGGCTACTGTTAATAAAGAGGGTGAAAAGCCGACGTGTTCGCATTGTCAGAAGGGACATGATGTCTCTAAGTGTTGGAAACTTCATCCGGAGCTAAGGCCAAAGAAGTATGGAGGAAACAAAGATAAAGGAAAAGCAAAAGCTACTACAGCAGTTATTCAAGACTTGGGATCCGACTCAGGTGATGAAACAAAGGTTACAGCTGTTGGAATCCAAGGTAAGGATAAAAGTATCTCACTTCCCATTGATGCAAAATCAAGTTCTGGTGCAAGTACAAATCTTCCATCTACTTCTAAGCAAAATGATAAATATAGGAGTGCACTGTTTCATGTTCGTGTCATTACAAATCATACAAAGATTGATACATTGTTTGATAGTGGTTCACAAGTAAATCTGATATCAGAAGAAGTGGTTAATAAATTGCATTTAGTTACTGTGCCTCATGAAAAGCCCTATCCTCTTGGTTGGGTTACTAACAATACACAGTTACAAGTTTCAAAGAAATGTGTATTGAAGTTTGCAATTACTGAAAATTTCATAGATGAGGTAGAACTAGATGTAGTGCCACTTGACATTTGTGGAATTGTACTTGGGAGTCCATATTTGTATGACTGGAAAGCAGTCTTTTATAGAGAGTAGAATAAGTATCATCTTTTTAAAGATGGTGTAGAGTATATTGTATGAGCACATAAGACAAGAACAAACCTAGAAATAGTTTCTACAGGACAAATGAAGAGGTTGGTAAATGCTAGTAAGAATTTTGTGTTAATGATGGTTAAGGTAAAGAATGATGAGATCTCTAAATATTTTGAAGGATGTGATCCTAAACATAAATCTGAACTGATTGAAATTATTTCTGAGTATGATGATTTGTTTCAAGATCCGAAGGGGTTACCACCGAAAAGAGAGATTCAGCATGAGATACATTTGCAGCAGGATGTGCCACTCCCGAACATAGCCATGTACCGGATGTCTGTAATGCAGAATGAGGAAATCAAGAAGCAGGTTCAGGAACTGATTGAGAAGGGGGTCATCCGGCCCATCACTTCTCCTTGCGGTTCTCCTATAGTCTTGGTTCCAAAGAAGGATGGGTCGTGGAGGATGTGTATCGACTACAGGGCCCTTAACAAAATCACCATTAAAAACATGTATCCTCTTCCTCGCATTGATGATTTGCTTGATCAGTTGAAACATGCCATTTATTTTACAAAATTGGATCTGCATAGTGGGTATCATCAAATCCGTGTTGCTAAAAATGATGCCTGGAAAACAACGTTTAAAACAAAACAGGGTTTGTATGAATGGCTTGTAATGCCTTTTGGGATATCTAACGCACTGGCTACTTTCATGCGGGTCATGAATGATGTCTTTCGTTCATTCATTGATGATTTTGTAATTGTATACTTGGATGATATCCTTGTGTTTAGCAAAACTTGGGAAGAGCATGTTGTACATGTGAATAAAATTTTAGATGTATTGAGAAAGGAAAAACTTCATGTAAAAATGTCTAAATGTGAATTTGCTAAAAATTCTTTAGTATATCTAGGCCATATTATTGGTGGAGGCCACCTAAGAGTGGACCCAGCCAAGGTTGCTGTCATTGTAAACTGGCCATGGCCTAACACCGTTACTGAAATTAAAAGTTTCTGGGTGCGGTTCAGTATTGGAGGAAATTCATTTCTGGGTTTTCTTCCATTGCTGCTCCATTACATGCGTTGACAAGCATTAAAGAAATTTTCCAGTGGGGAGGCAAGCATCAGAGAGCCTTCGACACTTTGAAGGAAAAGATTAACACAGCACCAGTTCTGACATTGCCAGATTTGCAGCAGCCATTTGAGATCGAAACTGATGCCAGCGGGTTTGCCATGGGAGCAATTTTGATGCAAGGAAGGAAGCCAGTCTGTTACCATTCCGAAACATTCTATACTGTGGTAAGTAACTATCCGACCTATGACAAAGAGTTGTATACTTTAGTACAAAGTATGAATAAGTGGAAACATTATATCATGGGAAAAGAAACAGTCATACATACTGATCATCAGCCACTTCAATATTTACAATCTCAAACTAAAATGCAACAAAGTAGGCATTTAATATGGATGGGATTCTTACAACAGTTTCATCTCATAATTAAGTACAAAAAGGGAATTCATAATAAGGTAGCAGACATGTTATCAAGGCCTCCTACCAATGCTTCAATCATTCTTCAGAACAGTTCATTAACACATGAAAGTTATATTGAACAGTATGCAGAAGATAAAGATTTTAAGATAGTATATGCATCACTAATACATGGTAAACAGGAAGAGAACTATTATGTGCATAATAAACTCTTGTGTCATCTCGATAAACTTTTTATTCCAGAGAAAGAAAGAGTGCATTTGATTCGAGAAGCACATAGTTCATTGATTGCAGGACATTTTGGTGTAAGTAAAACATTGTCTGTATTGTAGAACCACTGTTATTGGCCTCAAATGCAAGAAACTGTAGCTAAATATATAAGAGGTTGTGTTATGTGTGCAACAAGTAAGCCTAGCAATAGGAAATTGGGTTTGTACACACCTCTTCCAGTTTCTTCTCGTCCTTGGGAAAGCATTTATATGGACTTCGTAGGGGGACTACCTATGTCTGGAAAAGGGCATGATTACCTATATGTTGTAGTGGATAGGTTCAGAAAAATGTGTATCTTAATGCCATGTAACAAGTAGATCACTGCTGAACAAACAACTCACCTGTTCTTTCAGAATGTTTGGGTACATTTTGGGCTTCCCATGTCTATTATATCTAATCGAGATTCCCGGATCTTGGGAAAATTCTGGTCAACTTTATGGGAGCTTATGGATACTAAACTTAAGAAGAGTACAGCTTTTCATCCACAGACCGATGGACAAACAGAGGTAGTGAACAGAACAGTGGTTTAGCTGCTCAAAGGATATTGTAGTAAACATCCTAAACTTTGGGATGAGCAGTTGCAGTATATACAGCATGCTTACAATCATGCAGTTCATTCTTCCATGAAAAGATCTCCTTTTGAAACTTGTTTTGGTTATCTGCCAAAAACACCGATGGACTTCTCTTTTGGAAAATATGCAGTGGATGGACATCATGATGCAGATAAAGCTTTAAATTTCATTCAAAGAATCCAAGCAGCGCAACAGGAAGTTCAAGAATAGTTGGAGAAGAGCCAGGAAAAGTACAAGGCCAGGCATGACAAGCATCGAATTGATCATCAATTTCAGGTTGGTGACAGAGTTTGGTTACACATCACCAAAGAAAGAATGAAAGGTGAAGGTAAAAATATTAAGCCTATCAGGTATGGTCCTTTTGAGATCTTGGAAAATATCGGTACTAATGATTTTCGCTTGAATTTACCTCCATACATGCAAATTTATTCAGTTGTCAATGTTGAGAATCTTAAATTGTATGAGCCTCCTTTGATCCTAGATGAGGAAATTAACATACAGATTCCTTCAGTTGATGATTTGGCACCTGAATATATGAGAAAGTTGCAAGATGATGTTATTCTTGATATAAATGTAAGGACTTCACGAAGGGGGAATGCTGAGTACCTTTGAGTGGGGCTAAAAGGAATGCATCCTAGAAAAGCAAGATGGATGGAGATTGGAAAATTGAGGGAGCTGTACCCTCACTTACTTGCAAAATAATTCAGGCTTTTGGTGGTCCAAAATATCTCCAATGGGGAGGATTGATCCGGTGGATTATTCCTCTTTAAATATCCAATATGGTACAATGGTTCAAAGAAGCCACGGGTGAAAAATCAGACGGCGGAAACACAAACATCAGAGGTCGGAAGAAGATCTCCTTCGGCAAAATCAGAGTGATAGCGGAATGGGAACCGCAATGGCGGAGATATAAAGGATATCACAGTCCGTGATGGGCACAATCTTGATTGGAAGAATAACACTTTCGGCAGCCACAACAGTGGAGATATAAAGGATATCGCAGTCCACGACGGGCACAATCTTGATCGGAAGAATAACACTTTCGGCAGCCGCAACGACGGAGATATAAAGGATATCGTAGTCCATGATGGGCACAATCTTGATCGAAAGAATAACGATTTCGGCAGCTGCAACGGCGAAGATATAAAGGATATCACAGTCCGTGATGGGCACAATATTGATTGGAAGAATAACGTTTTTGGCAGCCGCAACGGCGGAAGCCCAAGACTTACAGAGCGGCGCAAACAATGACGCGAGGTTTGAAAAGTCAAGGTGAAAATCGGGAGACTTTGCCATCTACCGTTCGCAACTGTGGAAACCAAAGTAACAATATGTTCTGACTTGAAAAACCAAATGAAAGCCGATTGAGGCAGAGTTCATCGGAGCTAGTTGCTTGTCACTCTTCCGCAACGGTGAAAGCCCAGATGACTAAAACTTCCGGAAGTTTAGTTCACATATGGTTCCATTTTTGGCACAGCTCTGTTATATACATATAACATTATCACGGAGGTCAAATCCTTGGCCTGGCAGGAATATCCCTCATGTGGAACATTATGATGTGGCAGGATATTTCATCATGTGAACAGCTTATTTGTAACAGTTTGGTGAAGTTTTCTTGGCAGTTATAATATGAACAACCTATTATGATAAATGAGTTGGCATTTGGTAGGAGGATGTGAACAGTCGCATTTTTGTTTACGTTTTGGCTCATTTATAATGGGAAATTGAGATATAAAGGGGAGTGCAGTACATCGTTTCTCAGGGGGGGGATGCGAAGCTTGGAAAGTTTGTTGTAAAGTATTCCGATGTTGTTACTGTGGAAGTCGACATTCTCTGTCATACTTTGGCTTTCTTTGCCCTACGAAGGCTGATTGTAATTTCCAGAGAAAGGTCTTAAAGACTTTGTACAGCATTCTATTTTACAGTTGCTGAAGTTGTTTCCAGAACCATGTTGTACCATTTTTAATAGATTAATTGGATCGGTACCCATTGGAGAGGGACCGGAGACGTAGCCCAGTGAAGGGGGTGAACTCCATTATCAACTTCTGTTTTGTGACTCCATGTTTCTGTGATTCTTTTAATATCTATTTATCAGTCTTGTTTTTCATTCCTGTTCTGAGCATTTAATTTCTTTTAATACTGTCCATTAATTAACCTATTGAATGCATTCTTTTACAACATACTTTTACCGCACATAAGTTGAGGTCCTACGGATCATATTAGGCTAAGATTCAAGTAGATTGAAGGTTTAGATTGAAGCCGCAGTTAAATCTATAGCTGTAGTTAAGTTTCGCAAGGAAATCGTGTATGGGAGTTAAAGTTCCGCAATAGTTTAGAAATGAACGGTCAGGAAGCTTCCCACTCAAGATCCAACGGTTGGGTATAGTATCTGCAAAGGGCATAAGGACAATGTGAAATTCTGTAGTTAATCAAAAATATGCAATCGATCACTAGATTGACGATCAAGAGCGCAGCTACAGGAGATCGACGGTTCGGAGGTTCCGTGAGAGTAAAATTGTGGGATCAAAAGTGTAGGTGTGGAACTGCATAAGGCAAAAAGTCAAGGTCATTGTAATAGTAGAGTTTCTGATTTTCAAATTTTGCATTGCAGGAAGGTTGTTGCAGAACGGTTGGTGCATAAAGTCAACAATGAAAGGACTGTTGTAGAAGCGGAAAAGCGAAAAGGAAAATGCTTGGGAAACTGGAAAGTGGTGTTTTCTGATTTCTGCCATCCGCGTGCGGAAAGGCCAGTGTAGAAATATGTCCGCATTAAGAGAGATGCTCATTGAAGGTTTAAGGAAGACACACAAGCACGAATAGTAAATAACTCAAGCCCACTTTTGGGAGAAACAAACACACCCAACATTCAGAGATAATGAAGTCCGTAGACTAGTGAAGTGTGGAAACTTGTGTTGTGGGGAAGAGAAGTCCTGTAGAAGAGATTTGAAGAAGTGTGACTAAAAGGATGCTTAGTTTAATCAATGAAGGTTTTTAACTAACTAATTAATTAAAACAGAATTATAAACAAAAGATTTGAAGAGGTGTGAAGGAGAAAAACATGAAGCATGTTTTATAAAGGTGTGATAGTTTGAACAGAGATCTGAAAAGTCATAATGTTGAAAGGGCATGAGCATGGTTTGAAAAGATGATTGAAGGATATATATATAGAAGTGTTGGAAGGGGTTTTGGATAAGTGAGTTGCATAGCATTGCGATAGCTACGCAACCTCACATGGTACCACGCAAGGCCAGATTAGCGTGATGGGTGAAAGAATAACCGCTTTGAATATTTTATATGTTAGTTGACCAAGTTTTGTTGTAATAGGTCATTAGCGGTTATGAGTTAGTTAGAAGTGGACCCTCAATGTAACGATGCAATCCTATTTATATATCTAGTTTTGCAAATAGAAAAGGATCATGATGAAAAGAGCTATTGAATGAGTCTAGGAGAATCACATCAGAGGATAATCGAGACATAAGAGTTTGCGCGATCTAGTTTTGTGAATAATTCCCTGTGTACCTATGATTGATATGGGTTTCTCCTAATGTATGCAGTCTCCAGTTTTGGATAAGAATTGTGTAATGTGGTTCTGTTGTGCAATATTAATATGATATGGTGATTGTGGCACAAATCTTATCTGTTATTGCTGTTGCGATCTTGTCTGTTGGTGCTATTGCGATCTGATCTGTTATGGTACCACGATCTGTTATGTTATGATGGCATAATGTAGATGTGATCTAGTCTCTTTCTGCTATGTCAATGTGATATGTTTTGCTGCTATGTTGATGCAATCTGTTTTCTACTACTGTCTATTGCGTGATGAGTATACATGTTTCATAAATAATGTTGCGATATTGTGATAATGGTGTGATGATATAATGATTGCATAAGTTATGAATACCCACTGCAATTTGAAGAAATAGTGTAAATTTGACTGCTAGCTTTGGATTGGGAAGTTATGGTGTCCTTCAATTGGATCCCCATATCCTCCCTCCCCACTGCTGGAAAATCAGTTCCGACAGCTTTCCCTTGAACACCTCGGGTGAGATCTCATCTACTTCGTAGATGTTGCTAGGCAGGGTAAAACCTGTTTGGGTCAATGCTCAGGGAGATTACGATGTGGGGTGTTGACAGAGTGGGAACCCCTATCAAGGAGGCTTTGTTGGTGGGTTTCACCAACAAATGGTTCTGTTTTCGGGACCTGAGTTGCTGTTAAGAGGAGGATATGTTTTGGCATCCGACTCAATCGGATATCGAAGGATGGTTTGATCCAAAATTGTGGAGTTTGTCGAAGCTGAAAATCAGAATCTGAAGTTGTTGACGGGCCACTGGCTAGACAAGTGTATCCATGACGGTCCTCATGAATGGTTCTTTTGTGAATTTCCTATCCTATTACAGGAATGGTTGGCAAAGTTCACTAAGAAAAAGACAAACTTTCAAGGAGGAGAGCCAAAATCCTAGACCCCAGAGTTGATCCAAGAGTTACAACAAACCAATAATAAGGCATCACGGGCAGTTGAAGTGTGGTTGGATAGTATCTTAAAAGGATACATCATCAAATTTGTAGTCGAAATGAATAATTCCTTTAGCGAAGTAGAAAGAGAGTTCTTCAGTGGACCTCGAGGAAGGTTGTTGTTGTTGTTGCAGCTAGCCATTAAGCAACTAGTCTGTGAAAAAGGTATTCTGAAGATGGACCAAGAGTAGTGGAACTCTGGTGTGCAGAGGATGTAGGCACTAGGATGAAATGGGGGGATGCATGAAAAGGTAAGGGGTAGATGAGCATGAGTTCTGGTGAGAATGTGTGAAATATCCCAAATCTCGATATTTTCTATTTCTAAGCAAATATGCTGATACAACTGGGCATGCAAACTACCATGCAAAAATCCCTATTTTATAGGAAAAATTAGGGTTAGGGTTTGTGAGATAGAATGAACACTTACCACTGATAAGCCAGCTAAACTGCTATGGTGAAAGTATGCAAGCATTGAGAACTGGATCGGAGATGGGCAGATCTCTTCTGCTTCCAGTGAACCCCCAGCAGTTGGAACCCCAGTCAGAAAAGGGTGACGCTTTCAGTGAAGGAGGTGTCCGATGAAGCTACCAATTTGCAGGGGTGATAGCCTTCCCGTGCTGGAGAGAATGCCTAGTACATGTGGGATTTCTGATACCTCTAGGTACTTGCTCCAGAGAGACAGCTGCTCACGCCCCTGGGATCTCGAAACTACTGATAACTACTCCGGATGAGCATGGATGGATATGATAATCACGGAGTACCGGAGTATGATGCTGATGATGAGAATGGTGCCTAAGTTTATGAGTAAAGATGATATCTGAAGGCCTAGCAACTGATTATGGCTTTCTGGCTGAAAACCCCCCCTTACAGCTGCACACGTGTCCCTGCAACGATCTATATCATATATTGGATAACTTATGAATGAATGAAGAACAAGTGGTGAACCTGTATGTCTTACCCTAAATAAGACTAGGACAGATGTTTCACTGCCAAAATCCCATTAGCTGAAGACTCCGTCTCCAACCCCAACTGCTGTGTGGCACACTGTGCTGCTATCCAAGAGCTCCCAAAATAATCATAATCCAAAGTGAAGTCTCCTTTCGCTTTATCCTCTATTTATAGTGTTCAACTGCGCAAAACCCTAATCTTTGACCTAATTAGGTCACTTTATATTCTAATTTTCCATTGACTTGCATGCATGCGGATGAAGACTTAAAGAGTGCATGCATCATTAAATAATTCTTGGATGGCATGCACGAAGGTGGCCTTTGGCATCAGTCCTTAGCTAATTCCCTAGCTGTCAGTAACCGCTCGAACCCACAAGAATCACATAGGTTAGTGGTTTTGGGCCTCAAGGCCTAATTGGAAGAGGACATTACAGTCCTCCCCACTTGAGATTGCTTGTCCTCAAGCAACTTCAAATTGGTATGCTGCAATACCTGTTCACCTTCCCAGGTGGCATCCTCTGGTGGTAGTTCCTTCCATTGAATCAAGTATTCTCTGATTATCCTATTCTTGAGATTCCTCTCTCTAGTCTGTATGATCCATTCGGGAATCAGTATCAACAGTCCTTCATCATCTAAAGGAGGCAATTCGGTGGATGGAGCAATGTGTTTCCCAAGGGTCTTCTTCAGATTAGATACACGGAACACATTGTGAATTTTGCTTTCCTGTGGAAGTTCTAGTTCATATGCCACCTCTCCCACTTTCTTGATTATTTTGTATGGTCCATAGAAGCGGGGTTTTAACTTCTCTACTCCTTTCTTCTTAAGTGAGGATTGTCTGTAAGGCTGGAGCCTTAAGTATACTAAATCCCCTACCTCAAAGCTCCGCTCAATCCTATGTTAGTCGGCATACAACTTCTGTTGATTCTGGGCTGTTTGTAAATTCTCCTTCAATATTTTCAGAATGTCCTGACTGTCCTGTATCCAATCCGTAGCCTTAGGAGCCCTACTATCTCCAAACGCCAAATATGCATAGTCCAAGGCCTCGCAACCATATAATTCCTTAAAAGGAGTCATCCTAATAGACATGTGATAGGTAGTATTGTAGCAATACTCCCCTAGGTGTAGCCATTTGATCTAGGTACGGTGCTTCCCTGCTACATAGTTCCTTAAATATTCTTCGATCCACTTGTTGACTATTTTTGTTTTCCCATCACTCTGGGGATGATAACTTGTACTAGTAGCCAGCTCGGTCCCCACCAATCTGAACAGTTCCTACTAGAAGGCACCCGTGAATCTGCTATCCCGATCACTGACAATGGTCTTAGGTAACCCGTGTAACCTGAAGACCTCCCTGAATATTAACTCAGCTACTTAAGCTGCCGAGGAGTCCGATGATATTGAGAAGAAATGTGCAAACTTGGTCAGTCTGTCAACTACTAGATATAAACAATCTCACCCTTGGACCTTGGGCGATCCTAAAATAAAGTCCATGGAGATGCTTTCCCACTTCTGTTCTGGAATTGGTAGTGGCTGGAGTAACCCTGCTAGATGGGTGTTCTCAATCTTGTTCTGCTGATAGATGCTACATTCTCGGACATGATGCATAATTCCCCCCTTGAGGCCCTTCCATGAGAACCTCTCTCTGATCTGCCTGTAGGTCTTTAAGAAACCTTTATGCCCTGATAAAGGAGAATCATGGGCTTCCTAAATGATCTTTTTCCTCAATGTGGATTCTAGAACGAGGTATATCCTGTTTTTGTAGTAGATGATGTCATCAACAATCCTGTACTTGTCATCCTAAATTCTCTTGTCCAGTAATTCGCAAGTGAATTTATTTTTGGAGTATTCTACTAAGAGAAGTGCCCTCCAATCTGTGGATATACTACTAAGAGATAATGGGGCAGGACGCCTGGATAATGCATCAGCCGCTACATTATTCTTACCTTTTACATACTCGATCTTGAAATCGTAGGCTTGTACTTTGCTTACCCATTTCTACTGTCGCTCATTCAGTTCCTTTTGCTCCAGGAAATACTTGAGGCTGTTATGATCGGTTTTGATTTTGAACTTACTGCCCACTAGGTACTGTCTGAATTTTGTGAGAGCATGTAGGATGGCTAGCATCTCTTTGTCATAAATGGAGTAATGGTGCTCGTAGTTCTTCAGTTTGCGGCTCTCAAATGCAATCGGGTGATGATTTTGCATCAACACTGCTCCTAACCCTTCCCCTGAGGCATCACATTCTACTACAAAGGGTTGTGAGAAGTATGGTAATGCTAGAACTGGATAGGAACTCATAATAACCTTCATCTCCTCAAAAAAATTTTGTGCTAATTCTGTCCAAGTGAATGCCCCCTTCTTGGTGAGATCTGTGAGGGGTGCTGCAAATTGGGAGAATCCCTTAACGTACTGTCGGTAATAAGTGCACATATCTAGGAACCCTCTCAATTCTGTAACTATTTTTGGCGCGGGCCAATCTCTGATAGCTCGGATTTTCTCCATGTCAACCTGTACTCCTTATGCATTGATTACGTGTCCCAAATACAACATTTCCTTCATGCCAAACTCACACTTGGACATTTTCGCATAAAGATAATGTTCTTCTAAAATACTCAATGCTTCATCCAGGTGTTTTAGATGCTCTTCCCATGTTTTGCTGTAAATCAGGATGTCATCAAAGAATATGAGCAAAAACTTACATAGCTGTGCTTTGAAGGTGTGGATCATGCATGACTGAAAAGTGGCCGGAGCATTGGTAATTCCAAAGGGCATGACCAAAAATTCATAGTGATCATAGTGACAGTGAAAACTTGTTTTGGAGATGTCCTGGTCCCTTACCCTGATCTGATGGTACCCCGAGCGAAGATCGATCTTGGAGAAGTATTGAGCTCCCCGAAGCTCATCCATGAGTTCGTCAATCCTGGGAATGGGATACCTGTTCTTAATGGTATTTTTGTTGAGTGCTCGATAATCAATGCACATTCGCAGTGTACCATCCTTCTTTTTGACTAGTACTACTGAGGATGCGAAGGGGCTAGAACTAGGCCGAATATATCCAAGCTCCAATAATTCTTTGATTGTTTTCTCAATCTCATCCTTGTATCTTTTGGGATGCCTGTAAGGAGTGGTGATAACTACTTATGTCCCCTCCTCTAGCTTGATGATGTGTTCAAAACCTCGGTCTGGTGGTCTACCTAATGGAAGGTCCCGAAAAACCTTTTCATGTTTCTGTAGCAAGGATTAAATGTCACTTGGGTGTTGTGTGCTGGTCTCTGGGGGTTTCCTGAAGGTGACCAAACATTCTGCAGCCCATTCTATATCATCCTGTCGGAGTACTTCCTCCATTCTCTGTGATGAGACCAGTTTTGGGGGATAAGTGTTTATGCCCCTCAAAACTACCCATTTGCCATCTGGCCCCTGGAACTCCATTTCCATTGCCCTGTAGTCTGTAGTGTATTTCCCTATAGAATAAAGCCACTGAACACCCAATACCACATGAGTATCCACTACATCCACTACATAAAAATATTTTGTCATCTGATATTTACCTAAGGCGACATTCAATTTTGGGATCCAGTAGTTGCACTCCATGCTGGAGTTCTCGACTACTGCTACAGTGAATCCTTTGAACTTCTCGGTCTGAATACCTCTCTTGGCTACCCAAGCGGAGTCAATGAAATTGTGGGTGGCTCCCCCATCAATCAATACTCCTACTCTGTGACCCTGTACTACTCCCCTGACCCTGAGAGTATGGAATCTTGGTACTCCAGATAATGTAGCAATGACTCCCTCTAGTGTATCACCCTGGTGTGATTCCTCTTCTGTGGCCTCCTACTCATAGTTGTCTTCATCATTGTCTGAATATACCTCAATGTAGTGAGCCTTTTCCTTCCTTGCACACCTGTGTCCTGGTACCCATGGTTCCTGATAGGTGAAGCATAGCTTCTTCCTTCTCAAGTCTTTCCTAGTGTCCTCATCTAACCAAGTTTTCTTGGGCACATCCTGCTAGAAAGGTTTCCTGTCATTGTCTCTAACAGGAAAATTGGTTTTTAGTGGGAATTTGTTTTAGGGGACTGAATCCTGAAGATCTCTTGCTCTGCTAATGGCATCCTGCAGAGTGAGGGGTTTGTAGGCTTTCACCCATCCCCATAGTGGCTCTGTGAGGACCTCAATGAATAACATAGTCAATCTGCTCTCTAACACATCTGTTACCATAACGGCTAGCCTCTGAAATTTTGAAATGAAAGCTTCTGCACTACCGGTCTGTTTGAGTTGAGCCAACTCCCTAAAATGTATCTCTGGATCTTTCTTGTCAAACCTCTCTATGAGCTTCTGAGTGAACTCACCATAGGAATGTATGGTGTTGTGACCCAATGTCACCAATCCATGGTACCACCACTCGTGAGCTTCTCTGTCTAGGTGAAGAGTAGCCAATTTAATGGCGTCGGTCTCTGTCATGGGGTTGAGTTGGAAATAGGTATCCAAATTTTGAACCCATATCCTCGCTGATCCCCTGTGAGTCCCATCAAAGTTTGAGATGGTCAACCTGCCCAAGGTCTTCTGCAACTCATAGTTGTGATTGAAACCCTTGTTGAAATTCCTGGTCCTGTTCCTACCCTTCATGTTGCAGAAATATGAAAAAGACATGGCAGCATGAAACTCATCCCTAAGTCTCTATACTCTTGTAGATAAGCCCCAAAAGGCTCACTAGGTTTTACCTGCATGACCGGGCCCCCTACTATATCCGCCAAGAAGTGAGGCATGGTAGGCCTAATAGGAGGTCTGATGTATATGTGCGGAGTATTCTGAATGTTAGTGTACTCTACCTTTCCACTGCTGCTTGTAGATCCCCGATCTACCGGTGAGGGAGGTGTACTATTGATACCTATTTTTGGTTTTGATGATAATCTATTGATTGCATTGAGTACATCTTTTTTTCCTTTGGCTAAGTCTTGCAATGCAGAGACCAAGTTACGAAACTCCATCTGATCCTCTTATTCTCCCATTCCTTTTCCCCTATCCGAATGTATACCTATTTGTTCCATGTCTGAATTTGTATCTTCTAGTTGGATATATTCAAATTCTTCTGTGTATCTACTCTTCCTCCTCCTATAGGTTACAAAGGATCTCCTTCTGTATTCATCTACTTTTCATTTCTTAAGCCCATAGCTGGCCAAGAAAATAGCTATGATACCACTGAAATATCCTAAATCCTGATATTTTATATTTCTAAGCAAATATGCTGATACAACTGGGCATGCAAACTGCCATGCAAAAATCCCTATTTTATAGGAAAAATTAGGGTTAGGGTTTGTGAGATAGAATGAACACTTACCACTAATAAGCCGGCTAGACTACTATGGTGAAAGTATGCAAGCACCGAGAACTAGATCGAAGATGGGAAGATCTCTTCTGCTTCCAGTGAACCCCCAACAGCAAGAACCCCAGTCAGAAAAGGGTGACGCTTTCAGTGAAGGAGGTGTCCGATGAAGCTGTCGATTTGCAGGCCTGATAGACTTCCCGTGCTAGAGAGAATGCCTGGTACATGCATGATTTCTAAGACCTCTAGGTAGGATAGCGACTTGCTCCAGAGAGACAGCTGTTCACGCCCCTAGGATCCCGAAACTGCTCCAGATGAGCACAGATGGATTTGATAATCATCGGGTACCGGAGTATGATGCTAATGATGAGAATGGTGCCTGAGTTTCAGAGTAAAGCTGAGATCTGAAGGCCCAGCAACTGATTAGGGCTTTCTGGCTGAAAACCCCCCCTTACGGCTGTACACATGTCCCTACAACGATCTATACCATATACTGGATAAATTATGAATGAATGAAGAATAAGTGGTGAACCTGTATGGCTTACCCTGAATAAGACTAGGACAGATGTTTCATTGCCGAAATCCCGCTAGTTGAAGACTCCGTCTCCAACCCCAACTATTGTGCGGCATGCTGGGCTGCTATCCAAGAGCTCCCAAAATAATTGTAAGCCAAAGTGAAGTCTCCTTTTTCTTTATCCTCTATTTATAACGTTCAACTATGCAAAACCCTAATCTTTGACCTAATTAGGTCACTTTATCTTCTAATTTACCGTTGACTTGCATGCATGCGAATGGAGACTTATAGAGTGCATGCATCATTAAATAATGCTTGAATGGCATGCACGAAGGTGGACTTTGGCCCCGGTGGCCCTTCTTGACCTAATGATGATGCCCTAGATCTTCTATGGATGGCATCAGTCCTTAGCTAATTCCCTAGCTGTCAGTAACCGCTTGAACCCATAGGAATCACATAGGTTAGTGGTTTTGGGCCTCAAGGCATAATTGGAAGAGGACATTACAATGTGAAGGTCACTGAGGAAATAAGTGGTTGTACAAGGGGACAAGCAAGGTTTTGAGAGAAGAGGAAGAGGACAGGAGAAGGTATTGCCGCGATCGAAGTGCAATGCTGCGAAGAACAACCACACGAGATAAAGCGACCTTTTTGTGATGATGAGGATGACCAGGCCTAGGTTACACCCGAAATAACAACAGGATCGAACCCCAGCAGTAATGTACCCACACTTCCATGCACTACTCCACCACAAGGAAAAAATACACACTTTGCGTCAACTTGCCCGACGTGTCAGCAACAGTCTAGTAGTAGAGCACCAACAGGAGGAAGAAGGCCCAGAATGGCGGGTGATGAAATGAAGTTACCAATATTTAACGGGAATGGGACTGACGATCCAGAGCAGTACTGGTTCTTATGTGAGGTGATCTGGACCAGCCCACAAACTATCGATGATGATGTGAATAAAAGTTAGCTGGCCACTACTCTAAGGGGCCGTGTGCTGGAATGGTTCATGAGATTCATGCAGATACCTCAGGGGGGTACCGCAAAGACATTCGATGAGATCCAAATGGGGTTATTTGAAGAATTCAAGAATCCAAAATCTGAGGCTTAGTATATTACTGAATTGAAGGAGATCAAACAGTTCCCCAATGAGATGATTTGGGACTTTGATCAGCGGTTTAATACGTTGATGGCTCGGGTCAATTTTCAGATGAGCGATGTTTAGCACAAGGAATGGTTCATTGTTGCACTTGTCCTGCATATTAGACAATCGCTAATGCAGCAAAATATTGCGACATAAAGCGATGCTCTGGAGATCGTGATGAAGTTGGAGGCATCACCAGTAGGAGAATATACGGTCGAAATGAACCAGATTCAAGCACAGTTGGACAATTTGACGCTCCAACTGCAAGATATCAAAAAGGCCAAGGAAGATCATGATGATATTTGGTGCACCCATTTCCATGAAGGCAGACATACCAAGGACACCTATCCGACATTTCAGAATTATTTGCTGTCGGGAGCCCTGAATACATTGAGTTGTGCTGGTGTACCATGGTTTCGTATATGTTAGGTCTATGGGCATCGACATGAGAACTGTGATTACATGCAGAAGATGGTTACCAACGCAGAAAATTTGTAGTATAAATTTTGTCGTTCAGTTGGACATGACGACAAAAACTGCCGCGCTTATGATTTGCTCCAAGAAAGGATGTACGATTCATACTTTGTGAAAGGTGAGGACCCCCGGATAGTGCAAACACAGTCGCAAGTAGTATAACTAGTAGCACAAGTGCTGTATACACCACCACCTCCATTGCAGTTTGTCCCTATGTAACCACAGCAACAATTTATAGCGTAGCCACAATTTACACCTCAGCTGCAAATGGTGGTACAACCGCAGTATAACCAGGCACCATGAACACAGTATAATCAGCCATAATATGTTCAAGTCACGCACTATGTCCAATAGCAACCTAACCTACTACAACCATAAATGGCACAACCACAGTTTCAGCAAGGAGGAGTCCTAGGAGGATTTCGCAAAGGGTTCAGAGGTTGAGGAAGAGGATTTGGTCGAGGAGGAGGACGAGGTCGTGAATCAATCCAGTGCTACACCTGCAAGGTATTTGGGAATTACTAGAGGGAGTTCCCTCATGCACAGTGCACATACTGTGCAGCCAGTGATCATAATGTTGAAAGTTTCCCTCAGTTGATTACAAAATGGCAGGCAGGAAATGTTCCTCAGTTACAGAATGCACAGAATCAGAATTAGCTTGCATTCCAAGTACAGAACCGACCGATAATGCAAAACCAGGTCCCACCACAGACTCAGACCCAGAACCCACCTCAGACACAAAATCAACAATTGAATAAGAATATGCCTTTGAACTTAAGTCAAGGATTGACAGTTGCCACTATTCAGGCCAAGCCGCGGATGAAGGATGTCGACGTTGGGATTGTCACTCACATTGGTGCGACAACTGGAGATGATGGACTATGGATACAATTTTGGCTCGTTGGTAAGAAAAAGGTCACATTTGATATTGCAATAGATAAAGATTCCTTCTTTGATGCAAAGAATGCAATCAGGCAAAATCTAGGTAAGTTACCGATTGTTGATATGCCATTTGCTTTTGATCCATCTGTAGAGGTAGGACCATCGTGACAGCATGGTACCTTGTGGAATTTATTTGAAAGTTTTCTATCATTGGCAAGGGACTTTGACACCCTTGTCAAGCTTGAGACATTATTGCACCACCCAGATAAGCTTGCAAAAAAGGAAGATAGGTAAGGAGATGAGGATGAATTGGTCATTCTGGATATTGGATCCGATGTAAACATTCTGACCAAGAAAACTTGGCAGTTGATGGGAAATCCAACATTGGGATGGTCATCGGTATAGCTGCGACTAGCAAACCAAGCGAAGGTTCATCCCATTGGTCACGTTTCAAACTTGGTTGTCGACATTGAAGGTATGAAAACGCATGCTGATTTTGATGTGATAGAAGTTATAGAAGACGGTGGTTCCTATCCCACGCTACTAGGGATTGGATGGGATAATAATAGCATGGCAGTTATCAACTTCAAAAAACGTGTTATGACATTTGAAAACCAGGATGTTAGGGTCATTTCTCCTATGAACCCTCAGAAAGGACGACGATATATTGAAGCTATAAAGGATGAAGCTCAACAGAAGTTGGGATCATGCTTATAACATCTCTAAGGACTACATCCATCCTACTATTGATGGTGAACTTGGATGGTGTAGCACAAGTTTCACATCCTTTGACTTTGAATATGCTCTAGAAAATTGGCAGAATCGATTGCATGAAGTATCATTCAGGAAATGAGAGTTGATTACACAGTCTCTCTGACATGTTGCGATTGAGACTGTCGAGTTTCCCATTTATGAAGGACTGCTGGGACTATCAGATTTGTTTTAGGAATTTGAAGAGAAATTTTTTGAACCACAAAGGATACTAGATCTTGATGTAGCACTGAAGGCTACTCCGGCTCGATGGTGGGAAACACACAAGAAGATGATCCATGATTGGGAACAGTGTCGTAGATTGATGATGGTCCGCTTTGGCGATGTAGAGGTCTATCATGCTGGGAGATATGATGGAAAAAATGATCCCACTGTTCATTTAATCGAGTGTCAGACTTGTTGAAATATTGTAACTTTGAAGAATATTCTATATGTATCTTTCGTGGTCCCTGATGGTCCTACAGGGAGAACCACTTGTATTACTTTGTACCCCGATGCTTCTAATCGGGAGAACTAATAAGAGTCATGAGGTAGTCCCCTCTAATTGTAAAGGTGGGTCATTAGCACCTCAGTGTGGTTACTTGAGCCTACATGTGTAACTCGAGCCTACATGATTTAACTCAAGCCTACATGTTAGATGAGTTAACTTAAGTGAACAGATGAATATAAATAGAGGTGTAGCGCTCCTCATTTGGGGCACACACTCTCACTTGTGTAGCGCATTAGTGGAGAAGAGAAGAGTAGCTGGAGAAGAAGGAGGATCAGGATTTGATATCCTTGTTGGTTTTATATTTTATCTTTTGGGGCATCTATATTGAGGAAGATTTTGCTGGGTTTTTCCCTTTAGGGTTTTCCTAGGATAAATCTTTGTGCTCCTTTTGTATGGTTGTGCTTGTCTATCTTTTAGTGATCCTGTTTATATGATTTTGTTATGACATTGTGCAGCTACATAATCTAGGGCTTCTTAATTTTTGGTTCTTTCTCCAAAATCAATCAGCAAAAGAAGGCTAGGATGACTCTCCATTGAAGGGCGCATCTTTCTGTCGAAGTAGAATTCGATTCCGAGCATTTTTAGTTTTCCGTGTAGGAAATTAGGGCTTCTTGCAAAAGAATAATTTTTGAGTGAGCCTAGAATAGGATTACTATCCTCATCAAAATTTAATTTTAGAGACCTGGATCAATATTTTTGGTTGGGTGAAACTCTGGGAAAGTCAAACCCTAGTTTGACCCGGAGCTGGAAAAACCCTAAATACTAAAACTGCTAAGTTTTGGTACTTTCACTGTATTCCGATATTGGCGAAGGATCAGGAGAGAAAAATTGTAGATGCCACATATAAAACATTTATGTACACTATGTCAAAAATTCAGCCTCATATTCGCTATATTCTGGGAGATATGATCCCTCCAAGTTAGGGTTCCAGCCTCTTCCAGAATTCATCCCTAAACAAGACACCTGGGGAGAATTGCTATAGCGTGGGCTACAGAGGTCCAAATGGAATTCCTGAATATGTTCTATAAATATAACATAATTTAATTTATTTTTTCCAAATTTCAGAACCAGAATATGAAACAGTGACACATGGCATGGCATACAACTTCACTGTTCTGAACAGTCCTGTAACAGGTCACCTTGGGAAAAGGATCATAAATCCAATTTGGTGAAACCAATTCTGATGAAAACTATGGTTTTGGATCAGGTACATGCGAGGGTACCTCAGTGAGAAATTTCAGACATAGAGGAGGAGTAATTTCAGAGATATCATAGAAACAGTGACTGACATTTTTGCAAAAGAAATTGGAAGACTAGGGCTTCCTGTTCCGGGAGCTTCCCTCCACTGTTTTCAGAAAAGGAGTACATTGGACAGATCCAATTGAAGAGATATATATTTCTATCCAATAATATCTAATAGATTCCAATTTTTGAAAATTAGGTTTTCTCTGACAAACCCTAGATCAGCCAGCTCTGGAAGCAGGACAGACACCTCAAATCGGTAAGATCTAATATTTTGCTATTTGCATTTGAGGCTCTCATTTCAAAGTGATATATCACATCAGCTTGATGATAAGCTTGGTGAAGTTGAAAAATTCCAAGCATGGAAGTATTTGATCTTCTGAAGAAAATGAATTGGACACCTACATGAGTAGAGAGGTTCTAGTTCTAGAGGGAGATGAGGCTCAAAGCCTTACACCATAAGAACTTGGTCAAGGCCAAGAAGATCATTGTTGATTCAGTCACGGATCAACTTGTACCACAAGTTTATTCCCTAAAGACACCGAAAGAGATGTTTGATTCCTTGAACAATCTATTTGAAGGAAAGAACATACATCGGAAGATGACCCTAAGAAACAAATTGAAGAGGTAAAAGAAGAAGTGAAGAATGCAGAAGTGGTGATAGCCACCTTGAATGGCCTTCCAGGATCATGGGATCCATTCATGCAAAGAATGTATGCCAGAAGAAAGTGATTACTTTCAACTCGACTCATAAGAGGAGAAGAAGAAGATGGGAGCAATTGAAGATCAAGCTCTCACCATTCAAAGAATATCCCTCAAGCGATGAGGAATATGAAGAACTCAATTCTTGAAGAACCTCTTATTCATCTTATCATTTGGATAAGAAATGATGATTTCATGAATGTAGAAGATGATAAAGTAGAATGATCAAGATGGAGTCTACCCATGAGACAAATAAAAGATAAGTATTCAATTGTCATTTCATGATATTGTTTTGTTATACATTTGATTATATTCAGTTGATGTGTTATGCATGATATATTGTTTGCATTAATGACTGTACCCATGTGATGGGTAAGTAATCTAGAAATTTTCTGTGAGATATGGATGAATGTTGTATTGGCTAAACAGTTTCATGATGCATAAGAATTTTCCATTATGCATATGTTTTATGAAATAGTTCAAACCATTCAACTGGTGCATTTGAATTGTAGGAAAGGTCCTATACGACCTCCTACAAGAAAAGAAGGATGAGACTTGTTCCAAAGAACAAGTGATCTAAAGCTCCCAAGGTCAGAGACACCATGATAGAAGAAAGAGCTTCAAAGAGCGGTAGATCCACCTCGAAGGATGAATACCACCATGGGTATGAGAGATAACTCAATATGAAGAAAATAATGCTATGAAAGAAGCTATGATCAAAGAATAATAGTTGATAATGGGAAATGATGTATATGATATGATTTCGAGACATAAAGGGAAGTACGTAGTATCTTCCATATGGATCTACAAGAAAAAGTGTACAAATCAAGGTTCATGATTTGCCTCAGAAAGAATAGACTATGACATGACATACTCTATTGACCAATATATATCAAGCATAGAACCACCTATATAGAATGAAGAAGGAAGATAATACTCCACTTCAGGGGGAGTGACTACAGAAGATATCTGAGGTCGACACGGTACGACATGATGGACAACTTCCTGATGGGTCGAGACTTTACCAAGAGTAAAGTGGGTTCCAACCTTCAAAGTTGAATGCAAAAGACTAGGATATGTTGATGATATGACAAGACGAACTTATGGAATATGTTATGATGAAAGAATACTAGAATGATGTTTGGGATATAGTACTCAAACCAGAAATCAAGAATGTGGTATCTCACAAATGGATTTGCAAGATAAAATATGTTGCTAATAGAAGGAAAGACTTGTGGCTTGAGGTTTCTATAATAAAGAGGGAATTAGTTCTGAAGAGACACTTACTCTAGGAAGCAAGGTACACTTCCTTCAGAACTATGATGGTATTTGCTTCCATGATGAAGTAAAGACAAGCCTTCCTTAATGGTGTGATTGGGGAAGAGTTTTACATCGAATAGTCACAAGGATTTGAAGTTGAAGATAGATGGACTCATATATGTAAGTTGAAGAAGACCCTCTATGGCATGAAGCAAGCTCCCAAATCTTGGTATGGAAGGATAGACATTTTCTTGTCAATTATGGGCTTTACCAAGAGTAAAGCTGATCCTAACCTTTATCTCAAGGTTGTAGAAGATGAACCTATCATCCTGTTATTATATGTGGATGACTTATTCTTGAAAAGGAATGAGAAACAGATCATGGAAAGCAAGAAGAAACTAGTAGAAGAATTTGATATGAAAGGCCTTGGGTTAATGCAAGTGTGGCAAAGATCAGAAGGAATCTTTCTCAATCAGGGAAAGTATACGGTAGAGATATTGAAGAGATTCAATATGTTGGAATGCAAAGCCATGTCCACACCCATGGAATCCAACCTGAATTTGTTAGCTAATGACTCTTCAGAGTTAGTGGATGCAACTCATTACAGACATATCATTGGGTCATTGATGTACTTAACAAATACTAGACCAGACATTTGTTTTGCTGTGAAAACCTTAATTCAATATCTTGTTCAATCAAGATGGGTTCACCTCGTAGCTGCAAAACATGTGATGAGATATCTGAAAGGGACTATAGACCTTGGTCTATACTATGATGGTAGCCATGAGTATAGATTGTATGGCTACACAGATGCAGATTGGGCTGGAAGTATCTCAGATAGAAAAATCACATCAGGTGGATGTTATAGTCTGGGATCTGCTATGATTTCATGGTTTAGCAAAAAGAAGTCTAGTGTTGCTCTAAGCACAGCCGAAGCAGAATATATAGCAGCTTGCTATGCTAGTTGTGAAGCCATATGGCTTTGGAAGCTGATGTCATGATTATTCAACCTAGAGTTGGACACTACCGTGATTCTGTGTGATAACCAGAGTTGTGATAACAGAGAACCCTGTGTTCCATCGTAACACATAGAAATCCAGTATTTCTACATATGACATGAGATGCACATGATGATGATGTTTCAGTATTTACATACTATAGATGCAGATGATGGTGATTTCGTATTTCTATACTGAATATAGAGATTATGATGGTTTCAGTATTTCTATACTGAATATATAGATGATGATGGTTTCAGTATTCACATACTGGAGATACAGATGGTGATAGTTCGGTATTCACATACTGAAGATGTAGATGATGATGGTTTAGATGATGATGTGCTGACGAAGCCTCTATCTCGAGTAAAGTTTGGACACCTTCGAGACAAGCTTGGTGTGGTTTGGAAAGACCTTCCTCGAAAGGGGGAGTAGTGATGTTGCAGTGGGATTGTATCATCCCTGGGCACTTTCCCTAAAGTGATCCAGAGACCTCAGTCTCCGAGAATGAAGAGGGATTGTATCATCCCGGGACATCTATCCATAATAGATCAAGTGACCTTAGTCCTCGAGAACGTAGTGGGATTGTATCATCCCTGGGCACTTGCCAAAAAGTGACCTGGAGACCTCGGTCTTCGAGAATGAATAGGGATTGTATCATCACGGCACACATGTCCAGAAGTGATCGGGTGACTTCGGTCATCGAGAATGTGGTAGGATTTTATCATCCTTGAACTTCGGTTCAGAACGGATTGAGTGAACTTCAGTCATCGAGAAGGTGTAGGATTGTATCATCCTTGGACTTCGGTTTAGAATGGATCCGGTGAACTTCGGTCATCGAGAAGGTGGTAGGATTTCATCATCCCTGAACTTCAATTCAAAATGTATCCAAAGGTCTCGGCCCTCGTGAATGTAGTGGGATTGCATAATCCCTGAACCTCAGTTCAAAATGTATCCGGAGGTCTTGGCCCCCATGAAAGTGGTAGGATTGCATCATCCCTGAACCTCGGTTCAAAATGTATCCAGAGATCTCAGTCCCCGTGAATGTGGTAGGATTGTATCATCCTTGAACTTCGGTTCAGAACTGATCGGGTGACTTTGGTACTCAAAAACGTGTGTTGATCCCGTAATTCCTAGATGAAGGATTGTCTG
Source organism: Pseudotsuga menziesii (assembly GCA_001517045.1). Taxonomy (NCBI): domain Eukaryota; kingdom Viridiplantae; phylum Streptophyta; class Pinopsida; order Pinales; family Pinaceae; genus Pseudotsuga; species Pseudotsuga menziesii. The sequence continues at coordinate 38,580 of LPNX010248249.1, forward strand.
AGTTCCACATCTGTGTTGATCCCGTAATTCTGAAAGGAAGGATCATTAGTAACTTTGTAAAGACATAAATCCCATAATTCCGAAAGGAAGGATCATTGAATTGATCCCGTAATTCCAATAGGAAGGATTGTCTGAGTTCCACAGATGTGTTGATCCCGTAATTCCAATAGGAAGGATTATCTAAGTTCCACATCTGTGTTGATCCTGTAATTCCGAAAGGAAGGATCATTAGTAACTCCGTAAAGACCTAAATCCCGTAATTATTATAGGAAGGATCATTGAATTGATCCCGTAATTCCAATAGGAAGGATTGTTTGAGTTCCACAAATGTGTTGATCCCGTAATTCTGAAAGGAAGGATCATTAGTAACTCCGTAAAGACCAAAATCCCGTAATTCCAAAAGGAAGGATCATTAGTAACTCCGTAAAGACCTAAATCCTGTAATTCTGAAAGGAAGGATCATTGGTAACACTGTAAATACCTAAATCCCGTAATTCCGAAAGGAAGGATCATGTTGATGTTGATGTTTGTATGATGATGATGATGTACTGATCGAAAGATCAGAGTATGATGATGATTACGATGTACTGATGGAAATATTAGAGCGTGATGATGATGATGTACTGATCAAAAGATCAGAGCATGATGATGATGTACTGATCGAAAGATCAGAGTATGATGATGATGATGCACTGATTGAAAGATCAGAGTATGATGATGATGACGTATTGATCAGTATATGATGATGATGATGTACTAATCAAAAGATCAGAATATGATGATGATGATGCTGTTCAAGAATTGAAGTATGATGATGATGCTGATCATGATGTTACTGAACAGGATATGATGATGTTGCTGATCGAAATAACAAAATGCTGAAGAAATTGTTGTTGATCGAAAGATCAAAGTACTGAAGATGTTGCTGATCGAAATGTTGAAGATGTTGTTGCTGATCGAAAGATCAAAGTGCTGAAGATGTTGCTGATCGAAATGTTGAAGATGTTGTTGCTGATCGAAAGATCAAAGTGCTGAAGATGTTGCTGATCGAAATGTTGAAGATGTTGTTGCTAATCAAAATATCAAAATGCTGAAGATATTGTTGCTGATTGAAAGGTCAAAATGCTGAAGATGTTGCTGATCGAAAGGTCAAAGTGCTGAAGATGTTGCTGCTGATTGAAAGTTCTAAGTGCTAAAGATGTTGCTAATCAAAAGGTCAAAGTGCTGAAGATGTTGCTGATTGAAAGGTCAAAGTGTTGAAGATGTTGCTGATCAAAAGGTCAAAAGATGTTGATGCTGATCAAAGAGTTTCTGTCATTGAATATTGAAGATGAAGACTATATGATGTTTAAAAGCTTCCAATGATTTATAGATGTGTTACCCTGATGATGTTGATGATTTCCTCTGTCTCTCTCCTACTATTGTTGTTGTTGATGTTGTTGTAGAATACCCTTCTCATTAAGGGGGAGTGTTGAAATATTGTAACTTCGAAGAATATTCTAAATGTATCTTTTGTGGTCCCCGATGGTCCTACCGGGAAAACCACTTGTATTAATTTGTACCCCGATGCTTCTAATCGGAAGAACTAATAAGAGTCATGAGGTAGTCCCCTCTAATTGTAAAGGTGGGTCATTAGCACCTCAATGTGGTTACTTGAGCCTACATGTGTAACTAGAGCCTACATGATTTAACTCGAGCCTACATGTCAGATGAGTTAACTTAAGTGAACAGATGAATATAAATAGAGGTGTAGCACTCCTCATTTGGGGCACACACTCTCACTTGCCATAGCGCATTAGTGGAGAAGAGAAGAGTAGCTGGAGAAGAAGGAGGATCTAGCTTTGATATCCTTGTTGGTTTTATCTTTTATATTTTGGGGAATCTATATTGAGGAAGCTTTTACTGGGTTTTTCCCTTTAGGGTTTTCCTAGGATAAATCTTTGTGATCCTTTTGTATGGTTATGCTTGTCTATCTTTCAGTGATCCTGTTTATATGCTTTTGTTATGAAATCAAAATGAAATACTAATGATATAGCTTAGCATATGAAAATTTAACAAGACTTTATGGGTGTGGAGACCCAGGGATGAATGGGTCCATGATTTTGTTCACACTCTGGAAGAAATGCTAAGATCCTGGTATGTGGCGGTCGAGTTGTGCAGGAGCATCACTAGTTGCAAATATTTGTCTATTTGTTTTATGTAGACATTTAGTTTTCAGGACATCAACCTAGAGGTATGCAATGCTTTACAAATCATCTATGAAATCGTACTCAAGGTCACCCCTATCGCCTATCCAGTTGATCCACATGCGCATTGTTCGATTCATTCCATGATGGCCTGTTACAACTTGTCAGGGGGAACCTGAAGATGATGATGAGTTGCGGAATGTTAATATTCCATATTCTGAAGGAAGCCATGATTTTGCATCCCCCGACATATGGATGAACTCGATGAATCAACCGCTGAAGATCCGAAAAGTTAACATTGGGTTGGCAGAGAACTTGAAATTTTCCAATGTTGGAGACTACTAGGATGAGAAGACCATGGCTAGGATCACGGACCTGCTACATGAATTCCAGGACCTTTTTTCAACATGGTTTTCAGAGATGAAGGGAATTTTAGGAGACTTGGGGGAGATGAAAATCATGTTGAAACCAGATTCCAAACTAGTACGACAGAGGTCGTATCAACTGAATCCATGATACAAGGACCATGTGAAGGTCTAGGACAAAAAGACAGGAGAAATACACATTTGTGTCGACTTAAGGAAGTTGAATGATGCATGTGTACATGATCCATTCTTGACCTCTTTTACAGATAAATTTCTTGAAGGTATAGGCGGCCAGGAGATGTATTCTTTCACAGATGGCTTCTCGGGATACCACCAGATCCGGATTGTAAAGGAGGATCATTATTAGACTACGTTTGTCACTGAGTGGGGTTGTTTTCAATATACAGTCATGCCGTTTGGGTTGAAGAATGCACCAGCTGTATTCTCTTGTGTAGTTGTCGTTGTACTTAAATATTTTATTCAAAAGTTCCTACAGGTGTATATGGACGATTGGACTATCTATGGACTGATTAGGGACCATCTGGACAACCTGCGGCTGATACTGGAAAGGTATTGACAGTATTAGATCGCCTTGAACTCTAAAAAGTGTATTTTTTGTGCACCATTTGGCATGTTACTGGGACACATTGTATGTAAGGAAGGTATGTTGGTCGACCCGAAAAAAATCCCACTAATCCTCATTCTACCACCACTGAGTAATGTCAAAATGCTTTGGGCCACACTGGGGCATACTGGATACTACCGCAAGTTTATCAAAGGATACGCTGTGATTACTGCCCCCATGGAGAAGCTGCTAAAGAAGGATGCATCCTATCAATGGACTCAAGAATTTTAAGGAAGTTTTGACATTTTGAAAGCCAAGATGGCCTCTGCACCCATACTAGTTTTTCTTGATTGGGATAAGGAGTTTCATGTGCACGTCGACGCTTCCTCTATCGCGCTGGTGAGGATATATTTGGAAATGATGAATTTTGGATTAGAGGTGGCTATAAAACAATGCATGGGATGCGTAAGGATGGCATTGTTCATTTCAGCGAGCAGAGAGTGTGAAGAAAAGAAGGGAATTGTGCAGTGTGGTGAGAACTATTGAGTGAACTGTAGTGTTGCAGTTTAGAGCCATTGAGTATAGTTGAAGGGTTGAGGCATGAGGCATGTTGAGTGACCTTGATGCCATAGATATTTCCAGTGAGTACGAGTTCCCAATTTGGTCCGCAGAGGTTGAAGAAGAGATAATGAGTATTCCATTTGGTTCGTCATCCATTCCTAAGTAGAAGTGGTAGGCTCAGAGGCCCTGTCCCATGCCACCGCAAAAAAGGCAAAATCACACCTCGACTAGAGTGCAAGGAGAAGGAACTGAACAGACCGGTCCATTGAGCTCAGGAGCTTTTGAGTCCGTGGCACCTCAGGGTGTCTCTGTACATGAAATTTTGGGCTATGTCACTCCTACATGTCCAGGAGCCAAGCCGAGGCAGCTGTCAAAGAATCAGAAGTACCCACCAAAATTGTCGTTGTTGCCAGAGGGGATGAAGTGCTCGGTTGACATCATCCCTTCACTCATAAGGTTGAAATTTGAAGACCATGACCTAATACTACTCAAATATGTTAGGGATGAGCCTTATAAGTCAATACCGATGGGGCATGGGTGCCCCGATTCAGCGAATTCCTCAACTGTGGGCGAGTGGGTTGGATAAATCGGGATTGTTGGGGATCATCAATATGCCTCATTTTTGGTGATTGAATGAAGCCCATGCATGCGTGAAGAAATTATTGGCTTTCTTTCATGGAGGGATGCTCTATTTGAACACATCAATCCCTGTGATAGTAAATTTGATTGCAAGCATCACAGGATTACTGAAGGCTGGGGAAGATCTAACGCAGTATATCTGCAGGTGAGACACAGACAAAAATATTGCCAAGCAGTTGAAGGAGTTCTTTGGTTTACAGCGTGATGGTCATGCTTATCCCATCGATAGCATTAACTCACAGGCGATGCGCATTGGTGCACAGATTCTGGCAAGCAAAGTAGTTCGGGGAAACCGACCAGTACAATGCAATTCGAGTGTTGTTGCTTGTGCCCAGAAGTGTGCTGAAGGGGTGCAGATGAATTGGTCTCTGTTTTTGCTGAACTAGTTGCTAGAAGACGCGCTGGCTGCTGTAACAAATATAAAATAAATATTAATTAAAATTGTTAATTACTAGTGAAAGGGTGTAACCCTTCACTATGTTAGCTCAAGCCATATAAGAGGCGAGCCTATTGTACCTTTTTTTTATCATCATCTAATATATTATTTACTATTCATATTCATTATTACAATGATAGTCGAATTCGACTAACGGAAAATCGGATTCGGTTGCTCCATTTGGTATCAGAGCAGATTCGCTCCTGCACTCTGAGCTCGGACTTGGCTCATCAATTTTTTATTCCTTTGCTGCTCAATTTCTTCACCTGTCACTCATCCCAAACCCTATCCAAATAACAATAAAAATAAAAAAACCAACTTCTTCTCCTTGCTGCCATTCTCCAACCCCCCACTTCTCCAATCACCTGGTCCTCTGCACATACACTTGCTTCCACACGTCGCTTGCTCACCAACTATCTTTGAATACCCGTCATGTTCATCTCTTCCCATCCGCCTCATTCCCCCACCAACCACCCTGCTCCACGTTCCAGTGCATCCTCCCACCGCTCTTCTCTCCCTTCGCACACACCAACGCTCTCCCCATCTCTAACTCTCTACCTTTTCCCTACGCCTCACATTTGCATTGCTCCCCATCTCCACGCACTACTCCCATAGCACTCCAACCACGCACTGCTCTCCAACGCATCCACAACTCTGTTGCTGCTCCTTCGCAAGCATTCCTAAGCCCTTCACACTACGTCGCTGCACTCTTCTCTCCTTCGACTGCTCCTCTGTGTCTTCAAACCCCTCACCTCATCCTCCTACCCTCATGCTTCTGCACCTTCTCTCCAATGTGTCACTCCCTCTCGCAGCCTTCTCACAGTAGTCACAGCGCCGTCGCCCCCATCCACCTCCACACTAATCTGCAAAAAAATACTATAATATTATATAAGATAATATAATATTATTATATTATATTATTTCAAACATTTTATAATATAATATATTTCAAAAAAAAAACCAAATATTATATTGATTATTATAATATTTGTTTTAAAAAAATAAAAAAACAATTATATACAATAATTTGTATAGTTTATGAATAATAATAATAATAATAATAATAATTAATTAACTAATTAATATATTATTAGCCAAAATAGAGTGGAAATACACACCTTCGCATACAAGGTCCAAGACCATGGCAGAGCTAAAAGAGCAAATCAAAAAAATGGAGAAAGACATAAAGTCCCTTGCTGCTGACCTAAAATGTGTGAAGGAAAAGATGCAAAATAACAATACATTGCTCAAAGATGAGCTTGTTGTTGTACTAGAAAGGAGGCTCAATGAAAAACTTGACATCCTAAACAAAAAACAAAAAGACTTGGATGAAAAAATGAGTACAGTGACGCAAAACATAAACACCATAGCACACAACATGAGCACCATGACACAGAACCATAATACATTATTCGAGATGTTACAAAGGTTCATACCTAGTCCAGGTCACGTCAGCAGTCCAGACATGCTAGATGCCTCATTTCATGTTGTCACCCAGGAAACTCTCACAAAGAATCAAGAAGAATTGCAAAAAGAAATAAAGATTAACAATGCGATGCTTAAGTAAGAGATAGAAACACAAGTACTGCCAGATATGGAGGCACGATTAAACAACAAAATAGACGCTATAAGTAAGATAGTAGAGAAAAGAAAAAATAAAAATCACTGCCAACAACGAAGCAATTCAAATATGTCACTTTCATCATCCAACAGTTTCAAGCCACCATCAAACCATAAGGCAAAAGGAAATCAACGTCGCCCTTACAAAGTGCACCCACCTAAGGAAAAAGTAGAGTTGTCGAAATACAATGGGAGTGAAGACCAATGCGTTGCTTGGCTAAACAAGGCAAAAGAATACTTAGACATTTACAACATTCAATCTGACGAGGAGAAGGTGAAATATGCGTCAATGCATATGGAAGGGTACACCTATAATTGGTACTTATGGTGGAAGAGAGATAACTTTACCTACACCTAGAACTTGTTCAAAAATGATTTTTTTAATAGGTTTCAAGGAATCAAAGAAGATGATTTTTTCAGTAAACTTACCAGACTACAGCAAGTCGAAAACGTTGAGGAATTCACTCATCAATGGGAATCCTTATGAACACAAGTATTTGGGTTGTCTGACAAGCAAAGACTCGAAACCTATTTAGGAGGTCTTAAACCACACCTCCAAAAAGAATTAAAGTTACATGAGATACCTAATGTAGAAGTAGCAAGACGTAAACCAAAAGCCACAGAACGCAAATTGGAAGGAATAAAAACAAAAGGTGATAGCCATTATCGATAAGAAAAAGAGACACAATGTAGGTACTGTGCAGATACTTTGTCTCACGGCCATCAATGCCACAAAACTCAATCATACACCTACAAAATGGAAAATAGATCAAAGTCATCTAACAGTTACTCTGATAATAAAAAGAAAAAGAAGAAAAACATATGTCATCGATGCGGTGATGATTGGACCCCTGGTCATAAATGTAGGAACAATGAGACAATACAGTGCAAAATCATCAATGGAAAGGAAGTGCAAGTCTCTGCACAAGAGACCTCATCCGATTCTAATATCGACACCGAGTCAGAATGAAGAACAGAACTAGGAAAATACTTAAGATTTGAGGACAAAGCTTCCTTAAAGGGAGTGGCAATGTAACAAATATAAAATAAATATTAATTAATTTAGTTAATTACTAGTGAAAGGGTGTAACCCTTCACTATGTTGGCTCAAGCCATATAAGAGGTGAGCCTATTGTACCTTTTTTATCATCATGTAATATATTATTTACTATTCATATTCATTATTACAATGATAGTCGGATTCGACTAACAGAAAACCGGATTTGGTTGCTCTAGCTACTTAGGCTGGGTGGTCATTTTCATATAGTTGGTTGCTAATCCTTATTGCACTAGTTTCCTTGATGGAACCGACCAATTACCAACCAATGGCAGTTGATGCGGCAAAGGTGTGTCAGGGTGCACAGTATCAAAACTTATGGTGGGTCAAAGAACCCAGTAGATAGATGGACTATTCCATCGACTTTTTGGTGTATTGGGAAGCATTGCAAGCTGCAGCCATTGTCGTTCCCCGAGTATCTCCTTACACTGCGGCCAAGTACCAATGGATCCTTCAGTTTTCCATCGGCCCCATTCTATCTACATTTAGGTGCGACAGGATCCCGATAAGCAGTGGCTGCCTTTTCGATACAAAGTCACAACAAAGGAATTGGATGCCATCGTCCAAGAGTAGTTGATGGAGTGGAAAAATATAATAAGTCATGAGGAACTATCCAAGGAGCAGCCACTGGATGCCCCAGAAGAGCCTTCCCAAAAGGACCTGAGCACTCATGACTTCGATAATGAGTCATCAACAAACCATGAGGATGCAGCGCAGTGCATGTGGGAGGAGACTCACACCAAATGGCACCAGGAATATGAAGCGGGTAGTCGTACCAAGTCGAGGATGGAGGATCAACTACAACAACTTATCAAAGCGGTCACCAACTCATCTGTCCTCCGGGAGTAAAACCATGAAGAATTTAGAGTGGTAAGAGATCGATTAGATTATATTTTTGGTATTATTTCTAGGCAGACATCTATGTGACCCATACTACAGGACATTCCTTTGATTAGCACTGAGCCTCAGATCAGGAACGTGAAAGTTCCCCTGACTGTGATCAACATGAATAATGAGGAATTTCATCAGTTGTTACGGCTAATCTAGAGCGTGGCTTTGGACCTAAACAAGTTGTCCGCTATGGAGGTTGTGGAGTTTCAACACATTGCCACCCTGGAATTGGAGAAATGACAAAAAGAGCTGACTGAGGGTTGTGTCCAGTCCCAGAGCATTGCTGAGAAGCTGCAGACACAGGTCGATGAACTACATCAGGTCCGGGTGTAGTTGACAGAAGAAAAAATTCAAGAAATTGACACCCTGAAGGAGGCACAGAATGAACTGCAGCAGAAGGCTGTTGAGGAGATTACAGAATTGAAAAAGGCGCAAGACTACCTGATCATTGAGCAGGCCCAGATGTGTGCCAGGTGTGGCGAGGTCGAGCAGGATGTTTCTGAAGCCTACCAGCACATTTTTGAGAACACGGCCGACCTCACCCCAGTCAAAAAGGCCAAATGATTGGGGAAAACTATTGTTCAACTTCAGGATAATAACCTGATGCTCTAGGACCTAGTACAACCAATGACACCGCTGAAACAGGTTGTGGAAAGGAAATCCTCCATCGAAGACATTGCAACTAATTTCGAAGGCATGAAGTGAGAGGCTAAAACCATTATGGAAGCGACAACGCAATTTTTGCAAAGCGTTGTCTAGGATGAGGAGCTTAATCAGCTGACTGTGCAAGTACAAGAAGTAGAAGGTCAACTAATAGCCTTGAAGACATTTCTGAGGGCTATGCCACTGATTGTGTAGATCATGTGAGCCGAGGAACTGAAGGATTTACAGCAGTGACCCGCCCGAGCACAGGAACGCCAAAAAAAGCACCGCGCTCAGCTCTATGAGTTTTAGGAAATCGGTGGATAGTTGGCTATCAAAGCAGTCACCATGTTACAGGCAGTTCAAGAGCATCGATAGGCAGTTGATAGCATGGCCCGAGAGGAGCACTGGGTGAAGCAGACTTTAACCAATTGTCAGAGTACTGTTGACAAATTCCAGCTATAGGTACATGAGATTGTGTAGCAATTTGAATATTTCAATGCGCAGATGTCGACACACACCCTGTCAACCTGAAATTGCTTGAGGATGAGCCACAAGACTGTACCACGCAAGGCCAGATTAGCGTGATGGGCAGAAGAATAACTGCTTTGAGTATTTTATATGTTAGTTGACCAAGTTTTGTTGTAATAGGTCATTAGCGGTTATAAGTTAGCTGGAATTGGACCCTCAATGTAATGGAACAAGCCTATTTATATATCTAGTTTTGCAAATAGAAAAGGATCATGATGAAAAGAGCTACTGACTGAGTCTAGGAGAATCGCATCAGAGGAAATTGAGACATAAGAGTTTGCACGATCTGGTTTTGTGAAGAATTCCCAATGTACCTACTATTGATCTGGGTTTCTCCTGATGTATGCAATCTCCAGTTTTGGATAAGAATTGTGTAATGTGGTTCCCTTGTGCAAGATTAATATGATATTGTGATTATGGCACAAATATTGTCTGTTATTGTTGTTGTTATCTTGTTTGTTGGTGCTATTGTGATCTGATCTGTTATGATGATGTGATCTGTTCTATTATGATGGCATAATGTAGATGTGATCTAGTCTTATTCTTCTATATCACTGCGATCTATTTTGCTACTATGTCGATGCAATCTATTTTCTGCTACTGTCTGTTGTGTGATGAGTAGACATGTTTCATGAATATTTCTACGATATTGTGATAACTATGTGATGATATAATGATTGCATAAGTTATGAATACCCTCTGTAAGTTGAAGAAATAGTGTAAAATCGACTGCTAGTTCTGGATCGGGAAGTTATGGCGTCCTTCTGTCAGATCCCCATATCTTCCCTCCCCACTGTCGAAAACTCAGTTCTGACAGCTCTCCCTTGAATGCCTTGGGTGAGACCTCGTCTGCTTTGCAGACGTTGCTGGGAAGGGTAAAACCTATCTGGTCCAGTGCTCAGGGAGATTGCACTGTGGGGCGTCGACAGAGTTGGAATCCCTGTCGATGAGGCTTTGTTGGTGGGTTTCTCCAATAAGAAGATAAAATGGTAAGTAAAGTGTCTCTGTTATTGTGAATGACAGAGTCCAAGAAGTTAATAGAAGACTACTAAAAATCAAATAAGGGTGGAAGGGTGGAGCCAAGGCAAGTTGGTGCCTGCAGGGAAGTAGGTGCTTCCTTGTCAATTTGTAATTGACTAAATAAGGGTGTGGATGCATACTAATTCATTGGTGCTGATCTAAAAGGGAATAAAACATCTTTGTTCTATTTTACATTGTAAAAACAAACTTTGCAGATAATAGAAACGTGTTGGCGGTTTACCTTATTGGGTTCCACGTTAAAACATTGTGTCCAAATTTGTTTTTAAATTTGCTAATATAAAATAAATTGTGTTTAAATTTATGTCACTGATTCGCCCCCCCCCCCNAGACTTAGATTATATTTTTGATTGTATTCTTTTCTAATTCTGATTAAAAAATATAAACTATGCCTTGCTCTGTCTGAAACATGAGATATTGAGATTTATACTAACAACTATTAGCAAATCTGGTTACTCTACATACTAACAATTTAACTTGCAGGATAGGAAAATAATAGGGAATAAAAGAGTACATAAATCTATTAACACTAAATCTGTCACATAGATATAAATTACTAACATATCTATTAAGTACAGAATTCGATTTGTAGCATATAAACCAGTAAAAGAAATCCTATCTCATGTATGGATACCTTATTTAAGAACTTCCCTAATTTCCATTTAATCATTTGTAATGAAAACATAACTAAATTAAAGCTAATAAACAAGTTAGATTAATCGATGCATACTAGGTGCTACATTTGCAATTCCATATCTACAATAAATTTAGACATAGAATAAGAAACTGGCACCACTGCTGGGAAAACAAAAGTGGAAAATACATTCCTCCAAACCAACTCCCAGAGCAGCCAAGTTACTTGCTCCAGAATCCTCGATCCTGTTCCTTGAACCACAAGAGAAAAATCCTTCAATGCACCATCTCTTGCATTCTCATATTTAATCCTTGTCTGATGCTAGCCTCCTGTTGCAACTGGACATACTATTATATAGTATTTTTCCTAGGACTTGGTCATTTATGAGCCTCCTTCTCTTTAGCACTCAACTAGGAGTTGTGACCTGATTTTTGGGGATGATTCCTCCCGCATCTTGAATTCTCACTCAGTATCTTCAGCCACTTGTCTTTCCTCTTGTGGGTCAGAAAACACTCTTCAACAACTATTTCCACTTTTGTCCCCCTTTAGTGTATTTTATTAATAAATCATAATTCATTACAAATGTTTTATTTTTTATTTTCTGTCAAAAATAAAAATAATAATTAAAATATTTTTCAGTAGAAATTAATAATAATAAATTATTAATTTTGGGTGCATTACAATAAGCATTGCCAAAATGTTTCCTATAGGATTTGGTTCTGGCTACTGAACAGAGCTATGAATTCAAATAATTGCTTCAATAGAAATGGGAAGCCACACCATAAACTTATTCATTAACAAACCAACCATATTCAAACTTGTAGTAGTTGATACATAGCATAAATCACAATGAAAAGGGACTCACACATTATCATATGAAAGCTTCACAATGTTAAATGCATAAACACACTATTTGCATTAATTCAAACTTTGAAAAAAGACTCCTCCTCGAGATCCCATCAACCTTATGAGTCTTTGACTGACTTGATTTGCATTCTCTTGACCACGTTCTCTATGAACAACAAACACCCCTTGTGTGTTCTTCATCAGGATTTCCTATACTTGGCCAAATCTACATTTGTTTGGACACCTCTTCTCACATACCCATACACCTGACTGGTATGCATAAATAAAAATAAAAATAAAAATAATTTATTTGTTCTTCCTTAGACACAGTCATGGGTCACGTACATCCTAAATCATTCATTATGAAGCTTAGATGCTTCTGTAACAGTCATTCCAGCCTTAAAAGATTCTTTCTGTAGCTAGAGAAGTCCTTTCCTCCCTTCACAGGACCTTTCCAAATTCCGCCTTCCGCCTTCCTCCTTCCGCATTCCTCAATGCGGCTTGTTGCAGGCATAACTCTTTATTTCTCCACTATGAATTCTCACCTTTCCACTTTCTATCGTGCGCTCCGGGTAGCAGAAACTCAACAAAAAGACACCTTAACTTGTCCACTTTCCTCTTTATGCTTTCTGCTTTCCACTTTCTGTTGTGCGCTCCGGGTAGCAGAAACTCAACAAAACAACACCTTTACTTGTCCACTTTCCACTTTCCGCCTTCCACCTTTTGCATTCTGCGGGAGAATTCCGGGTAGTGGTAAACCAACAGCTTTCCTTATTTCTTTTATGTTTTCCAATTTCTTCCTTCCACCTTCCACAGTGGATTTCGGGGTGTGCAAAAATACATTTTTACCTTAGAATCTTCAGCTCTTTTTCATCTTCCGCTTTCCAACTTCAGCAGGTGGATTTCAGGGTGCAGAAAACCAACATTTTGCCTTGTTATTTTTCTCTTTTTTTGACTTCTGTCTTTCGCCTCCCGTAGGTGGATTCCGGTGTGCAGAAAAGCTTAAGTCAGATGCATTCTGACTCTGTAACTAGGCTTCTATCCTCCATGAACTTAAGAAAAAAGCATATGTAGATTTAAAATGTAGGAAATATAACAACAATAAACTTTACTTGAATCTTTAGCAAGAATTCCACACACTCCTAATAATTCTTAACCAAAATACATTGCAGAATGTAAACAAAGAATACTTATCTTGAATATGAAGTTTTCATGCAACTAGCTATGTTGCTACATCATTCCACCCAACCATAGGCCAGTTGTGTTCACCAATATCCCAACACAACTACCACCTCCAAGTTGGGCATGATTTCCACAAGGAACTAGGGAACAACAGGCTCACACATAGCCAGAACACATCGAAACACAGCCAAGTCAACCTATAGTTTGGTTTATCAGGTTGTCTAGCCAAACCAACACACCGTTGGGTTTATCAGGTTGTAGGAAGTGACTCACACATAGCCAATATTCACATTAAGGTCCATCCAATCCAACTAATAGTTGGGCTTATCAAGATTTTCATCCAAGCCAACACACCGTTGGGTTTATTAGGATACTTAGGAAGTGATTCACACATAGACAAAATGCACAACAAGACATGGCCAAGCTAACACATCGTTGGGTTTATCGGGATGCTTAGCCAAGCCAATATATGATTGGGTTTATCAGGATGCCCAACCAAGCCAATATACCATTGGGTTTATTAGGCTGTCAACCAAGCCAATCTACATTTGGGTTTATCAGGTTGCTAAGGAGGTGGAAAGGTAGAATTGCTAAGCTAGTGGCTGATTCACAGAGCTAGGGACACCATCACAAGATCTATCTAGCCTGGAATCCACAATACCTACGCACCAAACACAAGGAAGTATCCCCTTCTTTGCTACACAGTCCCTCAAGCTATACCTTCCTTTCCAGTGCTCTTCAAGATGTGCATAGCAGATTCACCATCCACTCTTATCTTTTTGTGAGGTTCCTGCCTTCACTAGGTTTATCAAGCCAATTCAACATCTCTTACACTCCTAAGTATTGCATACAATCCAGGACCAAACCATGGTACACATAACAACAAACCACATGGTAATACAAGAAAATAGGGTTCCACTCTATAACACAGAAAACCAGGGTTCCATACCACTTTGTAATACAAAAAAACACTGTAACACAACAGCCAGGGTTCCCAGCAAAAGATAGGTGAAGATATACATAGAAAAATGTGAAATGAACGCCAGTGCTATCTCTTGTTGCATCTACGGGATGATACTTTGCATGACTATAGGGATCAAATACTAAAGAACAACCATGAACAATGAAAAATGAACCCCCTGATCCTTCTGGCGACTGACAGACAAGAAATTAATGAAATCGGGCACACATTTCCTAGGTGATTACTTGCCCCATAAGCAATAATATGGGTTCCTAAAGACTTTAGGCTTTCCCAGGAACGACATCGGCTGCCATGCCTCTCCCTCCCCAAGGCATTAACTGCCTCAACCAACTTCTGGAAGAATTGAATGATTGAGTGCAGAGGACAAAAATGGTAGTTGAGGGTTAATGGGTTCTCCCATTGACATCTGGCCTCACCCTATGGCTCAAGGTTTTGAATAAATCCCCTCCCTATTCATTGTTAAATCATACCCCCATCTCTTCTGTTGCAGTGCATAGCTGGTTTTGGTATTTTATTAAATTGCATATTTACATGATAACTTCAAAATATAATGTGCATGACTTAACAATATAACCATCAACATCGATCTTGATCGTTGATGCACAAAAAAACAAATGAATGGTAGGGCCTTGGCCTTGAGCTCCTCACCATGATTTAATAACAATATTTACATCATGTACAATTTTAATACCGTGGGGTCGAAACCAGGGTGTTACATTCCCCTCCCTCTTCATTAGAATTGTCCTCAATGCTTTGCAAAATTGAACAAAAATGGATGTGCCACTCTCATGGCATCCTCTAGCTCCCACGTAGCCTCATCAGGACCGTAGTGCTTCCACTGCACCTTTACTTGTCCAACGGCTCGATTCTAGATCATTGTGACCTTCTTGTCGAGGATGTGCAATGGCTCAGTTTGGAAGTCTCCCTCGGGTTCCACCTAGATCACATCCCAATTAATGACATGGTTAGGATCATGTATATATTTATTAAGCAAAGAAAAATGAAAAAAATTATGAGATCTAATGCTAGCAGGAAATGCAATTCTATATGCAACTGGCCCTATTCTTTCAAGCACTTCAAATGGCCCACAATATCTAGGTGAAATCTTGGAACAACACCCAAGCTTCAAGGAACTCTTCGTTGGCCTCACTCTGAGATAGACATGATCCCTAATCCTGAACTCTTTATGCACTCTATCCTTATCTGCATAGATCTTCTGTTTATCTTGGGCTGCTTCCAGGTTCTGCCTGATCCTTACAACCTCTTGCTCCATTTCCTTAAGAAATTTTGGACCAAGGCCAATTCTATTCACTGTATTATCTTAATTCACTGGTGTCCTACACCGTCTTCCATACAAATCTTCATATGGACTCATTCCAATGATGCTTGATGCCCATTATTATAGGAAAACTCTACCAAGTGTAAATAATCCTCCCACTTGGTTGGTTTGTCCATTACATACACGTGAAGCATGTATTCAAGCACCTGATTTTCTCTCTCTATTTTTCCATCAGTTTGAGGATGGTAGGCGGTGCTAAAGTTTCATTTGTGTACCCAAATTTGCAAACAAACCCTTCCAAAAATTAGAAGCAAACTTGGTATCTCTGTCAGAAATTATTTCCTTGGGCAATCCATGCAATTTGAAAATATCTTTCTTGAAGATATTTACAATGGAATCATCTTTATATGTGGATTTAACCGGTATAAAATGTGATTCCTTTGTCAACTTATCCACCACAACCATGATGGAATCATGTTGTCTCACAGTCATTGGCAATCCTGTAATAAAATACATGAAATGACTTCAACTAGCAAAGCTTGCAATAAACCTGCTGGGTGTTGATGCTCAACCTTCACCTGCTAACATTTTAGGCACTTAGAAATATACTCAGCAATGTCCTTTTTCATTCTTGGCCAAAAATACCCCTTTCTGGCATTAGCAATTGTTTTCTGATATCCTGGGTGACTAGAATATGGATTTTGATGGATCTCATCCATAACAATTATCCTCAAGTCTTCCACATTTGGAATATAAATTTTGTTCTTATTAGTAATAATTTCATCTTCTACCAATTTATATCCGTCATACTTCCTTTGGCTTTGCTGCTGCAACTTGGCCTTTTTCTACACATGCATTTCATCCTCGGTAATATGACTAGTAATTTGCTACCTCAAATCTGGTTGGAAAATACTAAAAGATGCCAGATGCATTTCATGTACTTTCCTGCTGAGTGCATCAACCTCCTTGTTTTCTTTTCCTTTTATGTGTTTGATCTCAAAATCAAATTCACACAAAAATTCCAACCATTTAGCTTTCCTAGCATTTAAAGTTGGCCAATTAAACAAGTATTTCAGACCATAGTGGTTTTTCCTTAGCTTGAATTTCCTTCCCATTAAGTAATTCCTCCACATCTTGAGAGCATGTACTATGGCTGCAAGTTCTAAACCATGAGTAGCATGTTTTTTCTCATGTTCTTTCAACTTTCTTGACTCATAACATACCACATGGTTTTCTTGCATAAGGACTCCTTCAATTCCTTGATTACATGCATTAGTACACACCACAAAGTCTTTTTCTAGGTCTGCAATCTTCAAAATTGGTGCACTTGTAAGAATATTCTTCAACTACTGGAAGCTTTATTCACATCTTGGTGTCCATTCAAACTTTACCCCTTCTTTTGCAAAGAAGTGATTGAATGTGTGACCTTGGAGAATCCTTCAATGAACCTCCTGTAGTACCCTGCAAGTCTCATAAAATATCTCACATCTGTCACATTTCTTGGAGTTGGGCAATTAATAATGGCTTCAATCTTCTCAGGGTCCACATATATTCCTTCATCTGAGATAATGTGGCCCAAATAATGAATTTTATCTTTATAAAAGTCACACTTGCTCAACTTTGCATACAACTTATGCTCCCTTAGCAATTTCAATTTCCTTCTTAGATATTCTTCATTCTCTTCTTCATTCTTAGAATAAATAAGAATGTCATCTAGGAAGATAAGAACAAAATTGTCCAGATACTTGTTGAAAACACTATTCATGAGACACATGAATGTAGCTAGTGCAGTTGTGAGACCAAATGGTACCACCAAAAACTCATAGTGCCCATACCTTGTTCTAAAGGTTGTCTTATGAATATATTCCTCTTTGATTCTTACCTGATGGTAAACAGACCTTAAGTTTATCTTTGAAAATACTTTTTCTTCTCTCATTTGATTAAAAAGGGTAATGGGTATTTATTCTTTACAGTGACTTTGTTTAGTTGTCTGTATTCAATACATAACCTGAGTGTCCCATCTTTCTTTTTCACAAAAAAAATTGGTGCTCCCCATAGGGACACACTCAACCTGATATATTTCTTCTCTAGTAATTCTTGTAACCGCATCTTTTTCTCTAGCAATTATGGTGTGCTCATCCTGCAAGGTGTCTTGGACACTGGTGCTGATCCAGGCACAAGGTAAATTGTAAAATCAATGTCTCTCTTTGGAGGAAGTCTTGGAATCTCATCAAGAAAAACATCCTTGAATCCTTGCAATACATGAAAGTCCTCCAACCTAGGAGTTTCATTCTCCATTGCCTCCAAAACATGGGTTTCATACAATCTAGAACCTTTCCTACATAACTTCTTTTGATTGCATTACTAAAATCAACCTAACATAAATCACCTTTGGAATGCCTCTTACAACCGTCGGGTTTCCTTCTTCATCCATGCATTCAAATGTCTTATTGTAACAATCAAGCTTAACTCTGTGTGCTTCTAACCGGTCCATTCCAATGAGAATATCATAGGAACCAAGTGGAAGAAGATTCAATTTTGCATAATTACATATCCCATCCAGGACCAATGGGCATTTCTATACCACTTCACTAACTTTTCTCTTGGTTCTAGTGGCTAGTTGAACTAACCATGATTTTCTATGCTTTAATTTCTTAAAAGCACAAATCTCAACAATTTTAGGAGTGATATAACTGTGATTAGATCCAGGGTCAATCAAAACAGAAACAAATTGCTCAACAATCTTACCTTCAACTTCAACAACAGTTGATTGATGATCTGCTTGGTGGTCCTCTAGCACTGCATAGATTCTAGGGATGGTCCTTGCCACTTGACCCATAGTTTATTCTTCTTGAATGTTGTGAACTTGTCTTACATTCCCATTCTCATGCGGATAGTTCCTATGCATATGGTTTCCTCCACATCCCCAAAATTGGAGTGGCTCTCTTGGATCCTTTGGCTCTCTTAGCCTGTCTCCCATCATTCTCGTTGGCTTAGTCATAGCTTGTGATGGATGTCTTTGCTGATTTTGGAAGTGAGAAGGTTTGAAACCTTTCTTCCTTCGGTCAAAATTCTCAGTCGTTTTGTCCTTCGATGCCTTATGGACATTAGGTATATTTTTGTTCTGGTCATAGAAATACTTGGCCTTCCTCATAGCCTCTTCCAGCATCCAAGGTTCATCAAACTCAATCCTATATTTATATGACTGAGGTAACCCACTTAGAAAACACTGAATTTTCACTTTATCATCTCAGATATACCTGACATACCTCAATAGTTCCAAGAATTTGTTTGCATATTCTTCCATGGTCAACTGTCCCAATTTTAGCTCATGAAACTCTTTAATATTATCATCATAGTACCTATCAGAGAGGTACTTCTTGAAGAAAGCATAGAAAAATATGATGGTATTGCAGCTACAACTATTTCCCATTTTTTTTAAAATTTTGGACCCTCCTTTAAATTTTGTCTTGCTTGGTTTTGTTTTGGATTGCTGAACTCTATTGTTTTCTGCTACAATTTTCAATCTTGTGAGGTTGAATTAAAGAAGCTGAATGAATACCTTTTGTTTGAATTTGAACTTGGGTTTTGGTTTTCGCTGTTGAAATTCAGTTGAACAATGAATCAGGACCGTAGTTCTCCATGCAGCCACTGTTTTGGAAGCTAAATAATGAATGGCCCGATATAAAGCCATGTTTTTCACCGACGATCTTTTTTGTTTTATTTTATTTCATCATTTTTGTTTCATCACCATCGGAACAATAGTCCTTTGTGTTTCTGTCGTTTCGGATGGTAGACTGCAAGCATTCTGACGGAAGCCCTTATCTTTTCCAATTTTGTGTGTTTTTTTTTGTAAAAGATTTGCTCTTTTTGCTATCAGAACTGTATTGGACATTTGATCGGGGGACTGGTCTTTTGCTTCGCCGATGCATGACCTTTGGTTTTTCCAATTGCCAAGGGTTTCGTGTTTGCAGGGCTGTAGTCTAATTGTGTTCCGCCATTGTGGCCCCTTAGCAGATTAACCATCCAACATGTAGTTGTTATTTTCGCCAATGGTTCGTTTGATTTTCGTCGATGGTTTGTTCTGGTTTTTTCCGATGTTTACTGGTTTATGGAACCCTTAGTCCATATGACTTTCGTCGTTACAGCTCCTCTTTGAACTAGTCATCCGATGCCATAGTGGTTCCAAGGTCCAAGGCTGTAGTTTAGTGTTTATTTCGCCGATGTTCTCAGTTGTCATGGAGCCCACAGTCTGTTCGTCGCCCGCCATTGCAGCTCCTTAGCAGGCTAATTGCCTGATCCTTGGTTTTTTCGCTGATTGATGAAGGTTTTTCCCGTTGACTTGTTTTTCATCGAGGTCTATATATTGGTTTGGTTATTATTTTTTTATTCTTACCCTTGTGAATTCGCGTTTGGCTCCGTCCTCTCTGTCGAACTGTGCATCCATGCTTAACTGTCAGGATTCAGTGCGTTTGGGGTACTGCTGTGGATTTTTGGACCATCACGCCGACTGCAAATTTTTTTCTAGGTGGGCCAACCATGGTTTCTCCTTTGTTGGTTAGACGGGGCAGACCCAGGTTTACTTTAATGTACCAATAATACCCCTAGTTCACTGTCCCTTTCGGTAACAGACTGCAGAACGGCCTGGAATCTCACCCAAAGTGATATTAGATGGGGTGGCTAAAGACTCAGGTGTCTTCAACTGGGTTCTGTAGCATCCTAGGGTCTCGCAACTCTTCTTATCCAGCGGGATCTTTCTGCGAGGGTGATCTCTCATTCTACCTGGCACTGATAGGGAGCGGACTCTTATCGCATCGCAGCCTCTAGAATGATGCGCAACTTTCTCTTCTACTCAACCCTTCACCTGTGATATCCCACATTGCAGCTCCTCCGATAGTTCGATATCACCTTTCTATGCTACGATATCTTCTACAGTGAGACTCAATGTGACCCTCAAGGTCCAAAGGTCTTATCTCTGGGTACAATAATTCAGTTAGCCTTCGACAGGGTGTCAAACATCCTTACTTGAGCTTCTACAGTTCAACACACTTAACATCAACTATACTCAATCTTGCTGGACTAAATATGTAGGAATCACTTAACACTGTAACTGTTACTGTCGTGAATCAAGCACCGATAAACTCATACACAGAATACTTGATATATCCATCTCACTATTAAACTTCCATGTTACTGTAAACTAAAGGATAAGATACATTCATTCATTAACTGGTAGAAAAGTTCATGTAACGAATAACAGATAGCAACTAAGTAAAGCACAATCACATGAAATAGTCGCACAACACACTGATTTTATGTGGTTCACTCCTAGGAAGGAAGCTATGTCCACAAGAACTGGTTTTTATATTATATCTTGAGAGAGTAAACAAAGTTCTGTTGCAACCTATTGTGCAGCTCGAGATCTTTTGGGAAACTCTGTGCACACAGCCAGGAGCCCTTCTCTCCTAGATCTCTTCTCCTTCTATATTGTCTTCTCCTTACAATATACTCTTCCTCTCTCTCTCTCAATCCCTACGGATTGTTACATTCATGCTCAGGGAGCCATCTACTGGTTACAATAAGATAACTATATACTGAATAACAGAACCAGAGCTCGACTCTTTCTCAATGTCTAACTGACTATGAGCTAACAGACTAACTGACTAGCTATCTAGCTCAATGTTCTACGAGCTAACAGATCATCCAACTAGCTTGCTAGCTAACCTTTCATAATACAAAATACATGCTTATATAGGCGACCCGAAGGTCTCTCCCTATTACAACACTATGGGCCTTTCCCAACAGTAACCCAAAAACCCTAACTGTGACAGTCGGCCTATCTGTAGTTGAACTGTTGCTTTCCATCACATCATATCTTTCTGCAGTCTTCCACGCTTCCCGACGCTGATCGTGGGTATGGGTGCTGCTTCCTCGATCCCTCTCCTTCTGTCCTTTGTCTTCAATACCTCGGCCCATTGCTCCTTTTCTATTTATGAGGGTAGCTGAGCCCTCCTGTCTTCGCCACTGCCTTAAGTGTAGTGGTTGAGCTCTCTCTTCTCGGACGCTCGGGTACTGTTTCCTTTGACTTTCTTCTTCCAATATAGCAGCTTTTCCTGTAGCTGTAGGGCCCTGCTCCAACAGTCCCCTAACACTTCAATTGTGGCTCATCCCTGAGCCACTAACAACTGGTTTCTCATGCTATAGCTTCTCCTTGGCTTCCTACGAAGTCCTTGTAAGTCTCTCCCGAAGTCCTATGACTTCTTTATCCATAGCTTCGACACACTCTTGTGCCGTTTTCTCTAAAATAGTGTCAACACTTTCCTTAAGTGAAGCTCCAGAAATGAATGGCAAACCCTTTATAAGCTGCTAAATTTGTTTCAACGACCTTGTCTCCTGCTACCTTGGTCAGGTTTGTACCATTCACCTCAAATTCGACTGGAGCACTTGTCCGAATAAACTCATCCAAGCCATCATCATTCTGAATATAGGGAAAGGGGTAAAACTTCCATGCGGAGACATGTCCTTTTCCAGCTTTAATGTAACTACCTTCTTGGACATTTTCTGTATCTCTCTCATTTTCAACATCTCTGCCTCATTCCTTTCCCATTTCCTTTTGTTTTTCTGAGTCTCAGATGCCTGTTTCTTGGTCCTTTTTTCTTTTCGTGAGATCTTCTGGGAAACTCCACGCGCACAGCTGGGAGCCCTTCTCTTAGATCTCTTTTTTCTCACTTTTCTTCTTCTCTGTTCTAGGCTGGACTCTTCTACTATTTGAGCTTGGCTCCTCATCCTTGGCGGCTGTCTAACCTGTGATGTACCTAATTTCACAACCTTGGGCGGCATCGTCATAGCAGACAGAAGGCCACCACACTGGAATCTTTGCACAATGTCTTCTAAAGGTTCCGTCTCGGACAGAAACCACTCGGTACAATGCTCTGAACTGGAAATGGTTGCGAAATTGGGGAAAAACAACACTCTGTAGCTGGAGTATCTCTTCACAAGGAAAACTCTTCAAATTGCTCTATAGCTCTCAGAAATCGCAAAAGTAACCCTTCTGTATGAATGATCTCTGTATTTATAGCGAATGTGATAATATTTGAAGCAATGGTCATTTGGCTAGACCCATCGGCGATATTAATTGCATGGACAAGACAACACCCGTCGTTTCGATCCTTATTAATTGTTGGAAATCCGATCAAATTTCCCTCGAAACTTGCGTGCAAGCACCGGTCTCGTCAAAGATTTACCAAATCTGGAAAAATCATTATACTGTTTCCAAATCTAGGGTAATGTATACCTGTCATATCTAGATTAACTGCTTGTCAGAAGGCAAAGTGACTAGCCCTCTGTCCCTTTTCAAAATCATCTACATGGCACAGGAAATATCACATCGTTGTGATTCCACACCACATCGTCTCGAACCAAAGTGTTGGCATGAACACCACAATGTTCAAAAACTCCATAATCATCCTATGACTTGCGCAACATACACTTTTCTGATGCAATTCCTCATACTTAGAACTTTTTTTTTAGTGCAAACTAATTACCGGTGCGATGCCTCCTTTCAACTACACTGGACATCTACACTTCATAAACTATCTGAGTTAGGGCTGGGAGTTGGAGTGGCTATCACTATAAAGCTTAAGCCTACTGCCATTAATCAAAGTGGGAAGAAGCTCCCTGTTTAGTTTGCTGAGCTAAACGACACCTCCATTTGTAACTTGATGAACCTGATATGGCCCCAACCAATGCGTCTTGAACTTCCCTGGAAACTTAACAAACTTACTGTCATAGAGGAGCACTAAGTATCCTGTCTAAAAAATCTTGCTTTTGATGTTCCTATCGTGCCAAGATTTCTCTCATGCCTTCCGCACTTTCTGATGAAATCCTGTGATGAATCTGCCTTCTTCTAAGGCAAGCAGCTGCGCTAGTCTTTCATTCATCGTATCTGTATCAGCCATCCCGATAATTTGAGAAAATCTTAAACTGGGAATAATATATTCCATAGGCATAACAGCCTCTTGTTCATACACCAAGTTGAAAGGTGTGTGTCCTGTAAGTTTCTTGCATGTAGTCCTATAAGCCCATAATACAGCATTAACCCTGAGGTCCCAATCATTTCTTTGGCTGTTACAGATCTTAGTAAGAGCATTTTCTAGAATCTTGTTAAAAGCCTCCACCATACCATTAGCTTGAGGATGGTAGGGAGTTCTCTTATGGCGTTGGATCTAAAATTCCTTCATCAAGGCCTCAATAGTGCGATTCAGAAAATGTGTTCCTTGATCACTCATCAAGATTACTGGACATCCAAATCTACTAATGATGTTTTCAAAAATGAACTGTGCAACTGTAGCAGCATCACAATTCCTTACTGCTTTTGCCTCTGCCCACCTAGTGAGGTATTATGTTCCTATGATGATGTATCTCGCACCAGTTCATTTCTCGGGTGGGTTGATAGGACCCACGAAATCTATAGCCCACTTGTAAAATGTGTGCAGTGTAATCTGTGGTCACAGCGGCATTTCATCTCTCCACAAAGGTTTTCCTACCCTCTGGCAGATATCACAGCATCTGCAAAACTCCTTAGTGTCTTTATACAAAGTAGGCCACCATAATCTTGCAGCTAGGATTTTCTTAGCAGTCGGCTTTCCTGCGAAATGACCTCCTGCAGTACCTGAGTGTGCTTCTCTGATAATGGCCTCTTTCTCGTGTGGCATAATGCATTTGTGCAAGACTTCATCTAGACCTAACTTATATAAATGTCCTGTGATCAAAGTGAATTCTGCTGCTTTAACAACTAACTGTTTCTTTTGCTGCTTAGTAAACTCAACAGGTGCCCACCCTGTAGTGAGAAAGTGAATAATATCAGCGTAATACTCATCTGCAATCTGAATAGAAAACAATTGTGCATCTAGCAAATTGTCCTCTAAATTACTTGGTTCTTCTCCAGAATCTATCTGCGACAAGTGATCAGGTCTGGCATTTAATCTCCCTGGTTTTACAATGATTTCAAAATCATACTCCTGAAATAAGAGTAACCATCTACAGATCCTTCCTCCTAACACTGGCTTATTGACCAAGTACTTTAAAGCAGAATGGTTAGTGAACATCTTGAATGGGGCACCCAACAGGTAGTTCCTGAAATTTTGTAGAGCATACACAATAGCTAATCCTTCTTGTTCTGTGGTGGTGTAGTTCTTTTCTGCGGTAGATAGCTTTCTGCTTGAGTACGCGATAGGGTGATCGATACACCCTTCTCCTGGCTAGGTTAAGACAATCCTCAATGCGATGCCAGATGCATCCACATGTACATGAAATGGCTTGTTTCAATCTGGGAATACTAAGATGGGTGTTGTAACCATATTCTCTTTAATAGTGTCTAAACTTTGTTGGCTTTCCTCATTCCATAGGAATTTCACTTCTTTTTTTAACAGCTTTTCCATAGGTGCTGTGATCTTTGCATAGCCCTTGATGAATTTTCTATAGTACCCGGTATGAACGAGCACTGTCCTCAATTGCTTGACTGTGTTGGGTGCTGGAATATTAACAATGATGGCAATATTTGCAGGATCTACCATCAAGCCTTGTCTGCAAACAATATGACCCAACAAAATACCAAATGGTGCACAGAATATACATTTATTCAAGTTAAGAGAAATATGATATTGCCTACATTTCTCTAACATGAGCCTTAGATCTCCTATATGCTTATCGATTAATCCAAATACAGTCCAATCATCAAAATAGACTTCTAAGAATTTATGGATGTATTCCTTAAAGACAGCAACTACTACTCTAGAAAAAATAGCTGGTGCATTTTTAAGACCAAAGGGCATTACCGTATACTGGAATGAGCCCCATTCTGTCGCAAAGGTGGTCTTATGTTGATCCTCTGGATGGATTCTTATCTGGTGATAGCCTGAAAAGCCATCAGTGAAGGAGTAGACCTCCTGTCCTCCCACATTGTCTAAAACTTCATCAGTAAAAGGTGTCGAAAATGGGTCATGAAGCGATGCATCGTTGAGTTTGCGCAAATCGACACAAATCCTAATTTCTCATTTGGTTTTCTTTTCCTACACAACCATGGGACTAACCCACTCGCTCTCTTCTATAGGTTCAATGATGCCTGCTGCTAGCATCTTATCAATTTCATCCTTAAATTTTTCTTTATAGCGAGGATTCAATCTGTATGGACGCTGCTTAACTGGCCTAGCATCCTCTTTCAATGGTATCCGCATGAATCCCAAATATCCTACTATTCCCTTCATCTCTGTGAACTTAGTGGGAAATAAGTCCTGATAGTCATGTAACAAATCTGCGATTTTTCCTACCGTTTTATCATCCCAATAGTCTCCAATAGAGGAAAACTTTGGTTTTGTTTCTGTGCCAATATTGATCTTTTTAATCTTGATAGGCCTTGTGATTGCGGGAATTTCTAGTTTCGGTCCATCAACTTCACGAGTCCCTTCAGACTCTGGAAGGTTGACACTGTGAGGATTCTCATCTTCATCATCTGGATCTGTTGCGAAGTTGTAACACTCTAGCTCATGTTCCAACTGTATGGCCCAATCAGGTTGAGCAGGCACTGATAGGGTACAGTCGTCAAATATCTTAGTCTTTATTACATCTAAGGCTTGATCAATGCTTGGATACTCAGATTCAAAAGTGAAAGTGAATAGAAAGTTGTCTATCATAAGTGGCCATGTGATGGTTCCTCTGTGCAACTCTATTTCCGTGTACCAATTCCTTCGGATTTGGTCTAAAGTGTGAATGAATAGGTGAACCCATTCATCCTCAGGAATGTGCGACCAATTATATTCACACATCTTAATATGTGACCGGGGTTCACTTTCTCCTGTATATTTTTGTCGTAAAGGCTCTTTGTCACTAGAGAACCTGATCGCCATCAATCTCTTAAAATCATCCCATGATGTGATATGTTCTTTATGTGCATGCCACCATCTTGCAGGTGTGGCTTTTACTGCAAGGTCAATAGTTGTCATCCTCTGCTCCTGAGGAATTTCCTACTCAAACTGCTGTAAAAATTCATTGACATCTGCTAAGCCATGAAACAATGGAATATCAATATCTTCTGTGCCAATCCATCGCAGTGACTTAGTCATAAATGCACATCTACGAGTTGAGACTTCGTAAAGTCTATTCTGCCAATTTTCTAAACCAACCTATGAATATGATGCGCATGAGTTGTCGCATTGCCAATTGATATTTCCTTCTGCAGTCGGATAGATGTAATCACTCTGATTAGCAGTCATCTGATAAAGGATTTCCATGTTGCGCACCTCTTCCTCTGCTCTGATAGGTTCGATGTAGCAAGGACCCTGGAAAGGATCCAACGGTGCGATGACCCAGATCTGATTATCCTTAAAGGTCGGTTTTCTTTTCTTTAAATCGATAACATCCATTTTATCGATTGCCCAATCAATACCTAATAAAGTTGGGTATGGTCTACTATCACCAATAATTTCTATGAATTCAAAGTCTGCAAAGCTGCGAACTCCGTCAATATCAACTGGTACTTGCGGTAATCGACCCAGTGGTGATACCCTCTTCTGATTGGCTAGTCGCAGATGGATAGGTGATCTTGCTAACTTAGGGTTACCCATATGTTCCCATGTCTACTTAGTCAGAACATTTACCTCTGATCCTAAATCTAGGATTACCTCATCCATTTCAAATTCTCCAATTTGCGCTGTGAGTCTCATCTCTCTTCCTGTTCTTGTATGGCCCATAATATTATGAACAACCCGCTGCGCACTGCTCACGAAAGAAGACGGCTGACACTGATTTATGATGCGTTGAAGCTCTCCGATGGATTTCTCATTTCATACAAGTTTCAAGAAGCTCCGCAGGAAGGATTGTACACTTCCTGTCTACTCATCCTCTTCGCACCTTCCAGATGTGGTAGCCTGCGGTATCTGCACAAGACTAACACCACAATGTTGCTGCTGTGGTATGCCCCTACAAGGAAATACCTGTGATCCTAATGGTGTAGGGTCAGTAAAGAAATTTTTTGCTTGCTGAAATGTTTCTTTGTTCTTGTGCAGGTCAAGTGGTGTTGATTTATTAGTGGCTTTGCGCACCCACTCCGGACCTGTATTCTTTTTGGTATCTTTCGATGTCCTACTAGTAGAAGCACCACTGCGAGTCACAATATTGACTCTTGGTTTTGGTTCTTTCTTCTCAGTAGCAATAAGCTGAATGTTCTGGTTTACTGCTGGCTTAGGATCCCTAATATTGGCTATCAAGATCGGACACTCTTCTATAGTGTGATCATAGGACTTGCAATAGTTACATGTTGTAGTAGGGTTCTGAATCCCTAGCATAATGTCCTACAACTCCACAATTGTAACAATTAATCGGTCCATGGCCGCGGCGGAAGTCTTCACCACGGCCAAAGCCTCCTCCATGGCCTCGTCCTCTGAATCCTCCACCACGGCCAACATGAGCCGGTTCGTGCTGTGGTCCTGCTGCTGGACCTGGTGTCTCTGACTGGACTCTGTACAAGTCATGCTTTCTCTCTATCATGATATCATAAGCTCGGCAATTATGTTCATCATTACCTACTAACTTACAGAATTTACAGTATAAGTTCTTAGGGGTTTGTACATACTTCTGAAGTAAAGGGCATTCATGTGGTCTATGTCCTATTGTTCTACAGAGTTCACACCATGGCCCTTGAGTCTGTAATAAGGGGTTAGGAGCCCCACTTTCTAGATACTCAACAAATACTGGATAGTTATCTTTCGTATGGCCCTGTCCTTTACACTTGGTACACCATAGTTCTTGTGCAACCTCTTTCCCTTTCTTAATCTCATGTAGCTGTAACGTGAGATTGGATAGCTAATTCTGTAAGTTTGTCATACCGGTACTAGTCTCAGCTAGAGGTGAAGCCTCTAGTTTCATTTCCATCTCCAACACTTCATCCTGCGTACATAGTCTCTGTTGCATAAGGGGAAGTCTGATATGCGGGAGCAGTGCTGCGATGAACCATTCCTTATGCTTCTCTGGCGCAAACTCAAAGCTAACCTGGTCTATAAGAGCTTTGAATTTCTTATCAAAGTCCCATACTGACTCTGTAGGTAACTGTTTAATGTCTTTAAGCTCTATGATACACTGTGACTCAGACTTAGGTTTCTTAAATTATTTGATCATGGCGGTCCTGACTTGTATGAGCGTTCTGGGCTGTGCTGATGTATACTTCATATACCATGTTAAGGCTCTTTCTCTAAGTGTAGTGGCCAACTGGACAAGTTTAGTATTATCATCCTGGATCTGTTTAATTGTCCATACAGCTTCACATAGGAACCAATGTTTTTCCGGGTCTTCTGCCCCTGTACCCTTAAAGGTAGGTAACTTCATGTCATCCCCCATTCTATTTCTACATGGTGGTTTCTGAGTTGCTGTATTACTACCACTCGGCGGTGTAGATGTAGGTGGTGTAAAGGTAGTATGTACTGTATGTGAACTACTGGATGGAGTTCCTATGGGATTGTTCCGAGTCCTAGTCATTTTCTGTGGGGTATAAGGGTGGTAAGGGATACCCCCTGTTGGTCTTTCTGTATTTCTTTGGCTTTGTTCTCTAGTATGGTCTGAACTGTCTTCCAAGAAGGAAGATCTGAAATCTACTTTATATTTCTTACCACTACATGTACATCCAATTTCATCAAAATCACTCTCAAACTCTTGTGACATTACACTTACTGAACTTATTCATCTGAGAATATATCCATTACTCCTTTTTCATGTAATAACATCTTAATAGATGAATTTAAAGATTTCAAGTACTTACCATGATATCCTTTGAAGAAGTACCTCTCAGCTTCGCTGAAACTTTTTCTTTGATCAACTGCAAACTCGGTAATGAAGCCTTCCAGCAAACTCGCAAGCTAGAAGTCTACTGCCCGTGAAATGGGATTATCTATACTCTTCATGGTCTAAATTAGCTCCGATGTCCAGACAATGTTTCTTTTCTTTTTGAATATGTTCTTATCAGTCAACTTTGACAACCAGTCGTACAACTCATTTGCATAGGTCGCAAAAAATATTTGATGCAGGTCTGTGAATATATGTTTTTGTAACCAGTCCTCTATACTGAGCCTAGGACTCTTTTTTTCTATCACAGCAAATTCTCTTTCCTTAGACTCAACCCACTGGTTGAGTTCTTCTTTAGTAGGATGCCAACAGAACATTAGCGCTTCAAGTTGTTCAAACCCGACAACGGAACCATTCGTTGGTCAGACGGGGCAGACCCAGGTTTACTTTAATGTACCAACAATACCCCTAGCTCACTGGCCCTTTTGGAAACAGACCGCAGAATGGCCTGAAGTCTCACTCGAAGTGATATTAGATGGGGTGGCTGAAGACTCAGGTGTCTTCAACCGGGTTCTGTAGCATCCTAGGGTCTCACGACTCTTGTTAGCCAGCGGGATCTCTCTGCGAGGGCGATCTCTCATTCTAGTTGGCACTAATAGGGAGCAGACTCTTATCGCATCGCAACCTCTAGAATGATGCACAACTTTCTCTTCTACTCAACCCTTCACCTGCGATATCCCACACCGCAGCTCCTCCGACAGTGTGATATCGCCTTTCTATGCTGCGATATCTTCTAGAGTGAGACTCAAGGTCCAAAGGTCTTCTCTCTGGGTACAATAAATCAGTTAGCCTTCGACAGGGTGTCAAACATCCTTACTTGAGCTTCTACAGTTCAACACACTTAACATCAACTATACTCAATCTTGCTGGACTAAATATGCATGAATCACTTAACACTGTAACTGTTACTGTCATGAATCAAGCACTGATAAACTCATACACAGAATAATTGATATATCCAACTCATGATTAACCTTCCATGTTACTATAAACTAAAGGATAACATACATTCATTCATTAACCGGTAGCAAAATTCATGTAACGAATAACAGATAGCAACTAAGTAAAGCACAATCACATGAAACAGTCACACAACACACTGATTTTACGTGGTTCACTCCCAGGAAGGAAGCTACGTCCACAGGAACTGGTTTTTATATTATATCTTGAGAGAGTAAACACAGTTCCACTGCAACCTATTTTGTAGCTCGAGATCTTCTAGGAAACTTCATGCACATAGCCGGGAGCCCTTCTCTCCTAGATCTCTTCTCCTTCTATATTGTCTTCTCCTTACAATATATTCTTCCTCTCTCTCTCTCAATCCATGCGGATTGTTACATTCATGCCCAGGGAGCTAGATATTGGTTACAATAAGATAACTACAGACTGAATAACAAAACCAGAGCTCGACTCTTTCTTAATGTCTAACTGACTATGAGCTAACAGACTAACTGACTAGCTATCTAGCTCAATGTTCTACGAGCTAACAGATCATCCGACTAGCTTGCTAGCTAACCTTTCATAATACAAAATACATGCTTATATAGGTGGCCCGAAGGTATCACCCTGTTACAACACTATGGACCTTTCCCAATAGTAACCCAAAAACCCTAACTATGACAGTCAGCCTATCTGTACTTGAACTGCCGCTTTTCGTCACACCACAGCTTTCTGCAGTATTCCATGCTTCCCGGTGCTGATCATGGGTATGGGCGCCACTTCCTCGGTCACTCCCCTTCTTTCCTTTGTCTTCAATACCTCGGCCCATTGCTCTTTTTCTATTTATGAGGGTAGCTGAGCCCTCCTGTCTTCACCGCTGCCTTAGGTGCAGTGGTTGAGCTCTCTCTTCTCGGCCGCTCGGGTATTGTTTCCTTTGACTTTCTTCTTCCGATATAGCATCTTTTCCTGTAGCTGCGAGGCCGTGCTCCAACATCCTTCTT
Organism: Pseudotsuga menziesii; assembly: GCA_001517045.1. Classification (NCBI taxonomy): domain Eukaryota; kingdom Viridiplantae; phylum Streptophyta; class Pinopsida; order Pinales; family Pinaceae; genus Pseudotsuga; species Pseudotsuga menziesii. Next base: position 69,864 of record LPNX010248249.1, read on the forward strand.
TTGATTTTATTGATCAGTTTTGGAACTAGGGATTTCTCCTCTGGTTAGGCGTTCCCGCTGTCGTGTAATTGGTCGTCTAAGTATGAGTATGTATCCCTACGGCATGAGGTAGCAGTTAGTTTGATGGTATTTATGGTGGGGGTTTTGTTTCTTGATCTTGTTGTGAGCCGTTATGGATTTTCAACCTCGGTCCAAAGGATTAGGAGGTTGGTGTAGACAAGCGTTATGCTGTTTGCACTGGTTTTTGTGGGGTTATCTATGGCTGTCTGAGAAGGGAGGTTTCAGTTCTCTTTCCTTTGTAGACTTTTGCCCTATTTTTCTAAGACGCTGAAGTTTTTATTTTTGGTTAGACTAGATTCCTGTGTGTTCTAGATAGGGTCTCATTTTCGAAGGATAGCCTCACTGATACAGGTTTTTCATTTTGGTGGAGAGTTAGAATGCATTTTAGTTTAAAAGATGTACTTCATATCATGGTCATGTTTTAGTTGCACATGGAGTTAGAATTTTTTAGACCTAGCTCACAGAAGTTATTCTTGCTGGTTATTATTTATTATGCATTAATATTCTGATAAGTTTATCCGTTGAGAATATGGAAGAGGTAAATGTTTTTATTCAGTTTTTCTTCATTCTTAGAACACTGATTGAAAGCCCCAATAGCCTAAGACCATGTTTGGTCTATGACAGGGAAACTTCTTCAAAGGAGATATGTCTAAAAGGAAAAAGAAGAAGGCCCTTGTTGTTAAAGGAGAACTTGATGTGGAAATGGTTACTAAGGTATAATATATCTATGAAGACACTAGAGCTACCATTGGGGTAGAGCCTGATTACAAGTGGGGTGAGATATATCAAATGATTTCAAATTAGAATGTGCCTGATGCTGGATTCGAAGAGTTGACCATATATTCCAACATAGAGAAGTTAGCTCTTATGAAGGTAGCCACAAGACCTGAGCTGTTCCCATGCTTAGAGGTGATCAGTTGGATTCTACCTAAGGCCGATGTGACCACTATGATTTTAGCCAATACAGCCAAACAGGGCTATGCGGCATATAGTCCTGGTTATGTCTCACTGGCTTATCACCTACCTCCTAACCAAGTATACTTAACTGAAAGTTGGCTGAAGGAGATAAATTTGGACCTAGTGGAAATAGTGAAGAGAATGATGATACCTCAGAAGAAATTTTGAACCAGGCCATCAGGAGAGTATGATACAGCCATTCTCCAGACTCCTTACAGGTTTTTAGCACTAATGTTGAATAGGGTGTTTGGGAGAGCTCATGGTAAAAGTTTCAAGTTGGGATGGATTCCCATTATTTTCTATGTGGCCACCCAGGGGACCATTTTCAACTAGGAAAACATAGTGTCTAACAGCCTCTCAGCCTGTATATCTTCAGCTTTGGGAGGGGTTTCCCAGAATAATTCTGAGTTCTATATGAGCTCCATCTTAGTGGACTGCATATTATGTACCCAACCATTTCTAGCCTTAAGGTGCATTTTGGACAGGGACATAACCCCTGTGTATACTGCATACAAACTATTTTGGGCACATAAATATTATAGCCACTATAAGGAGATATGTGAACATTTTATTATGCCTTTGTATACTTTGATTTTCTTGACAGAGTACAACTGTATGTCCGAGGAGGCATTCAAAATCATTGAGGAACATGGGAGGTATCATTTGACTGAAGAAGGGATGTACATCAGAATGTATGGTTGCTCTAGGGAACCTTCTCTACTACCCCAGTATGCCACTGATTATGTGGTACATGAAGAAGCAGTTAGGCAAGTGTATCTTGATGGTGTCAGAAGCTTTTTGTTTGAACATAAGAAGGCAGCCTACCCTGCTATCCATTTTTGGATAGGGAATTATAAGTTTACAAATATTAAACGAGCTGCTGAATTTGTACAAGAGTTGGAGCATTTTCATTTTGGGGAGATGAGCTTCCATAGAAATGACTCTCGAAAGAAGGTTGCAGAGCATTGCAAAGAAGCAAATGTTCATTTTGAATATGCAAATTTCTAGGACAAGGATGAATAAATCTTCAGGAATGTAAGGAATAAGACTGCATTGAAGATAAGGTTTAAACATAAAATCACCATTGTGGGTGGTAAGGGAAAGACCGCACAAAAGAAAGCTGAAGAAGAGGAAGCAAAGAAAAGGGAAGAGGATGCTAGGAGGCTAGCACAAGAGGCTGAGAGTTGGTTAAAAAATGAAGAAGAAGAAAGAAAGAAAGCTACATAGGAAGCAACAAAGAAAGAAGAAGAAGAAAGAAAGAAGAAGGAAGATGAAGAGATAAAGAAAAAACAAAAGGAGAGTGAAGGTCTGAGACTGATAGGATCTAAAACAGAACAAACTACTGATCCTATGGACACACAAGAAGCACAGGATCATACAGATCAAGGGCATCAAGATAGTCCTAACCCTTAGGAGTCTGTTGTAACCTCTAGAAGCACCCAAGAACAAGTTGTGTTTTCTAGATTGGATCTGATACCTTTTATGCAAAAGGAAGGAGAAGAGGTACCTGATTTCAACACCATCTTTTATGACAAGGAGAAGAAGAGGATTGTCAAGAGAATAGAGAAAAAATTCGAAACAAGAGGACAATCAGTCATGATGATCACTGATAAAACTTTGGTGTATGGGACAGATAAATATCCTCAACTGATAGCCAAAGCTGGAGTGGCATTAATCCAGGCCACTGAGGACAATGTAGAGAAACTTATGACAGACCTTGAGCAATCAAGGAAAAATGTTGCACAATTAAAGGACACTCTAAGAAAGGAGATGGATGAAGGTAACAAGTTAAAGAGAAAGTTTGAAGATATGCATGATGAAGTGAGAACTTCAAAGGTAGAACTCCAAACTCTGCAGGAAAGCAAGATGGCCTTGGAAGTCTCAGTAGAAAGGAATGAAAGGGATGCTCAGAATAACCTAGTAGAATTGCAGAGGTTACAACAAGAATAGCAAGTGTTGAAGATAGAAAAGGATGACCTCAAAACATCATATGAAACTCTTAGTGCAGAAAAGGACCAGCTGCAGAGCAAAGTTGTAGAGTTGGAGGCATAGAGGGCCACCATAGAAGAAAGGGAAAAACAATACCAAGTGCAGGTAGCAGGTTTTGAAGGACAAATTGCTTCATTACCAGCATCACTAAAGGATGCTAGTGAACAAAAAACTGATATCCAGCCTCTAAAGGAGCATGTCCTAGCCCAACAGAGAAGAATGCACCAACTACAGGTGTCTATTGAAGAAGAAAGATGTAAAATCTTATAGATAGATAGCAGGTTGGAGGAAATTTTGGACACTACCTCATATTTTGTAGCCTAGGTCTCAGGATATTTTGGAAGTCCTAAATAGAAGGATAGTAAGGATAGAGACCAATGAATAAATCCCTGCATATTTGCCAGCTAAAGATCAACATAGCTTAAAGCAGGATTACGACTTGTTAGAGTTTGCAATAAACACTGTAGAAGGATTCAAGAAGTCTGTGAAGAAAACAAGAGGAGCTTGTACTAAATACTGCAGAAGGGTGCTGGTCACCTACAATAGATGCCAAGTTGCTACAGAACAAAGACTAGATGCATTACCAGAGCATGAGCTGTTCACAGAAATGCTACAGAGTAGGTATCAGGAGGATGAGCAGAAGATACAACAAGTCAAGGACTTGGATGAGCAGATCCTGAAAGATATAGTAGCTCATGCAGCAATCAACATCCATTTACTTGAGGATCAGCTACATTTGAGTCCAGCCAGAATCGAGATGGTTAAAAAACAGGCTACAAAGTATGAGATCAACATCCATTTTCTTGAACCTTCAAAATTTGAAAGCATAGCAGTGGAAGCCCAAGCGTGGAAAAAGTTATTCAATGATCAAGTGAGGCCCTCTTCATAGAAGTGCTCTATTAAATTTTGTTTTAAATGTAATATAGTGTATAATTGATGAGCGCTCACTATAGGATGAATTTTGGGGAGTTGAAATGTTGGGGAAGCCCAAGAGACATTTGGGGGCAACCCAAAAGTTTTTCCTTTTTGTATAAGTATAGGGGAGATAGATAGAGATAGGGAAATTTTCCCAGTTAGATTTGTGAGAACATGTTGTAAGAAGAACTATTTCCTTTTGCAATAAGAATTACAAGTTTCCTGTTGGAGAAAGCTGGGTGGAACTTTTCAAATNGAATGCTCTTAAGTTTATTTTATGAAATTTCCACTATGAGTAATGAATGTTGTTCATAAACAATTAGCTATCTAGTTGTTCATCTATCTATTACTGTTCATGTATTTTGAAATAAGTAATAGCTATCTGTGATTTGTCTTAATGCATGCGCATAAATACATTACTCATTGATAAATGATCATCTTGCTCCCTAGGGATAGGTTAGATAGTTAGTTTTAGTTTTTCTTACCTCTCGTCTTAACTCTCTCGCATCACATTGTGACTACTCCTTATATTCTCTATCAATCTGCATTCTTAGATAGGCACCTACATCTCATACTTAAATATAAAAAACTAAAATACACACGGTGGACCAGGCCATAACCGATAAAACCCTTTATTTTTGTTACTTGACCTACGGTAGTCGGACCGTAAGCCAGACGGATTTCCCATACCAAATAGTAATGGGTTAGTTGGGAACGTTTACTGGGGAGAATCCCTTACTGTTGTTGCCTACGATTTTCCAGGCCTCAACAGATGGTAAAGGAAAAATCCTTAATCAAATATATTCACACAAATAGTACCATTATTCATCATTTAGGATAAATGACTAATATTCTAAATAATGATTGTTATGTTAAGTCATAAGGCTAGCATTCCCCCTCTCAATCACAAGTTTATGTATTTGTATCAACTAAGAAATAAACACTAATGCCAAAGTTGATATGATGGATCTTTAAGAAGCCTTCCTTTGTGCTTCAATGAAAAATTAGCCTGTAAAATTGTCAATCTGAATGGTCCATCTAAAATGAACTGAAATCCTAGAATGAACAGCTGCCATGTCTGAAAAATCCCTGTATGCTTGACAATTTCATCATTTTCCAAGTGATTTAGCTAGAAGAGGCTGGAATCTTCTGCTATTTGGTGAAGATCACCATGCTACAATCAATGAATTGCTCCCTAAAATGAGCCATCAACATTGTTATGCATCGATTAACATCTCAATGCATCATGAGTCTACCATCCATAGACTGTTGTTTTCATTAGTATGCCATCTACAAACTATTTTGAGTTTTCCATCTGCAAACTATAGTTCTTCATCTACAATTTTGGAGTTTGCCACCTGCAAACTATTGTTTCTTTTTGACATTTGGAGTCTGCCATATACAAACTATTGTTGTTTCCAATTTTTATATTTGGAGTCTTCCATCTACAAACTATTGTTTCCAAACTTGAAGTTTGACAACCATCATCAATATTCCCCCCTTTGTCAGCTGAAAGGTGAGAAGAGATGGGTTTTCATGTGGGTTACCCTGAACCAATTCATCATTGTACCATATCTACTCCCTTTTTAAAAAGAAAGAGTATTTTGTAAATGTACCCCCCCCTAAGATGCAAGAGAGTAACATTTATATTTCAACTCAAAGTGGGCATGTGAAAACATCACATGTTATCTCATCCTGTGAGGGCCATGCTCAAAAGCTATGCTATGAGGGGACCACTGGAGTTATACTCTATTAGGTGCTACAACATGAGTCTTTACTCGATATTGTACTCTTTGGTAAGACTGATGCAATTTCTTGTTTGTTGATGTCCATTCCCAAGAATTGATCCACCCATAGTGAATTTTTAATCTTGTAGGCTTGTTTCTCTTGGAACATTTTTCTTATGAATGATTCATCTTGCCACAATGTTGACAAGGATGGAGATCAAAACATTGATCTTCCATATGACCAACTCAATGAGAATGTTGGCATTCAAGAATTTCTTCCATGTGATTTTCATCAACTTGTTGATTAGCATCTTCATGGACTTTTTTATTGGATTCTTCATTTATGAATCCTGCACTCACAAACTGAATTGGTTTGGAGTAGTCTGGAATAACACATTTTCATATCCAAGTCATTTTCTTTGTCTGTTGTATCTAATTTCTTCCCAAGGTCTGATGATGGGCTTGGAAATATCATTTCGAAGTTGTTGCTTTGACATCATTTGAGGTTGATTTTATGCATGTTGTTGAATGTTTGAAATGTTCTTCATTAAACTCAAAAGAAAATGCATGAACTGTAGGTTCATGAATACCTTCATCTTCATCTTCATTTTTCTCTGAAGTTGGCTCATTGGATTGATTCTTCACTGAATGTTGATTATAATAATCATCTCATCATCAAATAGAGGATTGTGATGAAGGACTTGTTCAGATTGCTTCATTGATTCTTGATTTTTGAGATTCCATATTTCATCATTCAGTAGTTGGGATTGTGCTTTAAGAAGTTGAACTTTTGCTTGCGACAGTTGCAAACAAGTTACCACTAATTGAAGAGTTGATTTGTTGAGTATGATTGTGTTATTTGCAGTAGTGTTAATTAGATTGTTCTGTAACTCTAACAATACTAGACTTTGCTCCATTTGAAAAACACTTGAAATTCACGCTCGCTTGATCTCGCTCCCTTGGATTGATTTGTTTTCACGCTTGCTTGTACTTGACACATTCACACTTGCATATATGTCACACTCTCTTGAGATTTTATGACAATTTTAGGGTGTCGGGCACAACCGATCATGCACCCAAAAATGTGTTTTACAATGATTGATGAGCAGAGTATGAAGGGTGTCGGGTTCAACCGAAAATGCACCCAAATACAAATTTCAGCTTGACTTTACTTCAAAAATACAAGTAAACTTACAAAAGGACTATTGCAAGTTACATTTGATTGTGAATTTGAAGTTTGAACTTGATCTTTCAAATTTGAATTTTTTGTTGGTGTTTTGACTCCTTAAATCGTCATTCGCTTGCTTCTTTGATAATGCTTGACTATATGCACTTGGTAGTGCTTTGGTTTATCCTTTGATTTTATGGAGCTTATTTCTTGTGCTTGTTGAATGATCTTTTTATGATTCCTTTCACGTATGCAACAAGAAATTACAAAGATGAATTTGAGACAATAACCACCATCCACAAGAACAATGTCTTTAGACCCCTTATTCGATTTCGCGACAGGCCAAGGACATATCCACCACCATTTTTTTATTTCTTTTATTAAAAAAATTCAGAATTGTCTTTATAAAAACACAACTTTTCCTTCTAGCACCATCTCCTTACATACAAAGCATTATTCCAAAATTTTCTTAAAGGTCATTTCCAATACAAATTTAACTTTTTATGGCTTTCAAATTTTCCCTTACAGCTCCCTTGAAATGAACTAAAAGTTCAATTTTTACAATAAAAATCTTCCCTTGTAGCTCCTTTTTGAAATGAACCAATCAGATATAAAAATCTTCCCTTGTAGCTCTGATATAAACCACAGATCTGATACCAATCAGATGATACCAATTGCAGATACCAAATGATAAGATACCAATCAAATGATACCAATTGCAGATACCAGTCGCATACAAAATGCTGATACAAATTTAGATCAAATTAGATTGAATTGATGTCAAATTCAGATCAAATCGAATTGACAAATTTATGGTTGTAGATCGAAGTAGGAGAATTTCACCAGATCGTTGTTGGATTGCAGATGTAGATCACATAGAATTGCATTAGAGGAAATTTGGGGTCTAAAATGGGCCTTATAAGAAAACGTGCCAAAATAAGTTTTTGTGAGTTGGAATTCAAGAACCAGTAGAATTTCAATAAAATAAGTCAACCATAATGGTTGAGTTGGCATATTTGTCATTAAAAAAAACTACTTTTTTTGTTCGTATTTTCGACATATCTCATTGTGTTTTTACTCAAATTTCGATCGAGAGAGCTCGTTGGATGCGGAATTTGATTCCGCATCCAACGAGTACCCACACTTCATACTTTTGACGGACCCCGCTACCCAAAAAACAAGAAATACCTGAAAAAACGTGATGATGATATCATCATCACATTTTTTTAGGTATTTCTTATTTTTGGGGTAGCGGGGTCCATCAAAAGTATGCAGTGTGGGTACTCGTTGGATGCGGAATCAAATTCCGCATCCAACGAGCTCTCCCGATTGAAATTTGAGTAAAAACACAATGAGATATGTCGAAAATACGAACACAAAAAGTAGTTTTTTTCTTTCTTCCTCCAAAATTAATTAATATTATTTTATTATTTTAACCATTATTTTATTATTTTAACTATTATTTTATTATTTTCCTTAGGAGGCCCATTTTAGACCCCAAAATTTCTCTAATGGAAGATCATGGCTCACGCTGGATATGCCTCATGCTGGTCAGATTGCAGATCACTGAAGACTCTCCATCAAGACTCTTCCATCACAGTTTATCTCTATAATTGAGAGAATGCGGGGCCAATTCAAGCCAAGCATCAAGATCCAATGACATAGAAGAAGCAGAAGACTTCCATAATCCACGCATCATCCATGGATGACTACCATGGAGAAATCGGGCCCTTAAGAACTAAATGAGCTATGATACCAAATGCAGAAAGTATAGAAAAATGTGATGGTAAAGGAAAAAGCCTTAATCAAATATATTCACATAAATAGTACCATTATATAGTACAAAGAAGAATTCCACCTCATTGAGAGATTTTCTCTAGATCCTAACACCTTGCATAGTGGCTAGGATAGGCAATCTTATCCAAAATCCCTTAGTCATCATTTAGGATAAATGACTAATATGCTAAATAAGAAATACAAATAAAGATGACAATATCAATTTGAGATTGTTATGTTAAGCATTGTCTCTGATTGTTGTGATTTATGGGTCAGGTACATCCTAAATCATTCATTCTGAAGCTTAGATGCTTCTATAATATTCGTTCCATCCTTAACAGATTCTTTCTACGGCTATAGATGTCCTTTCTGCCCTTTATAGGACCTTTCCAACTTCCACCTTCCACCTTCCTCAATGCGGCTTGTGACAGGCAGAACTCTCAATTTAGCCACTATGAATTCTCACCTTTCCACTTTCCACTTTTCGTTGTGTGCTCTGGGTAGCAGAAACTCAACTAAAAGACACAATTACTTGTCCACTTTCTGCTTTCCTCTTTCCATTGCGTGCTCTGGGTAGCAGAAACTCAACAAAATGACACATTTACTTGTCCACTTTTTGCCTTCCACCTTCTGCATTCCACAGGTAGATTCTGGGTAGCGGAAAACCAACATCTTTCCTTATTTCTTTTCTGTTTTTTTTTATTTTCTCCTTCCTCCTTCCACAGCCGATTTTGGGGTGCAGAAAAATATATTTTTACCTTAGAATTTTTGACTCTTTTTCCGCTTTCGCTTTTCTCCTTCCACAGGCGGATTGCGGGGTGCGGAAAACCAACATTTCACCTTGCTCTTTTTCTCTTTTTGACTTTCGTTTTCTTCCTCCTGTAGGCAGATTCTAAGGTGTGAAAGAGCTTAAGTCATATGCATTTTGACTCTATAACCAAGCTTCTATCCTCCATGAACTTAAGCAAAATGCATTGGAAACCAAAAAGCATATGCAGATGTAAAATGCAGGAAATATAACAATAGTAAACTCTATTTGAATCTTTAGCAATCATTCCATACATTCCTAATAATTCTTAAACAAAATACATTGCATAATGTAAACAAAGAATACTTATCTTAAAGATTAAGTTGTCCCACAACTAGATATGTCGCTGCAACGTTCCACCCAACCATAGGTCAATTGTGTTTATCAAAATCTCAACACAATTGCCACCCCCGAGTTGGGCATGATTTCCATAAGGAACTAGGGAACAACATGCTCGCACATAGCTTGAACACATCAAAACACAAAAATCCAACCTACAGTTGGGCTTATCAGGTTGTCCAACCAAGCTAACACACCGTTGGGTTTATCATGCTGTAGGCAATGACTCACACATAGCCAATATTCACATTAAGATCCATCCAAGCCAACTAATAGTTGGGTTTATCAGGTTGTTCTTCCAAGCCAACACATCGTTGGGTTTATCAGGATACTCAGGAAGTGAGTCACACATAGCCAAAATGCACAATAAGACACATCCAATCCAACATACCATTGGGTTTATCAGGCTGCTCAACCAAGCCAATATATGTTTGGGTTTATTAGGCTGCCCAACTAAGCCAATATACCATTGGTTTTATCGGGATGTCAGCCAAGCCAATCTACATTTGGGCTTATCAGGCTGCTAAGGAAGTGGAAAGGTAGAATGACTAAGATAGTGGCTCATTAATAGATATAGGAACACCTTCACAAGATCTATCTGGTCTGGCATCCACAATACCTACACACCCAACACAAGGAAGTATTCCCTTCTCTGTTACATAGTCCCTCGGGCTATAACTTCCCTTCCAGTGCTCTTCAAGATGTGCATAGAAGATTCACCAGCCACTCTTATCTTTTTGTGAGGTTCCTCCCTTCACTAGGTTTATCAAGCCAATTTGGCATCTCTTCCAATCCTAATTCTTGCATACAGTTCAGACCCAAACCAAGGTACACATAAAATCAAACCACATGGTAACACAACAAAATAGGGTTTCACTCTATAACACATACAACCAAGGTACCATACCACTTCATAATATAGAAAAACACTGTAACACAACAACCATGGCTCCCAACAAAGGATAGGTGAATAGGTACTGTTTGTGCCAGAAATTGTTTCCAGGCTACAAAGAAACAAGCCAACACAATCTCAAATATGTAATCAAGCAAAGGTAGGTTTTAGGGTTTTTTGAAAGGTTTTTGTGGTTGTAAAGTCTGGTGACTGAAGGGAATACATTCATAAGCTAAGCAGAAACTGAATCATAAATAAATAAGAACAGAGATGCATAATATAATCACCATATACCAATCAGAATATAATCTTAAAGTTCATTCACAACTGACAAGCATTACAAGCAAAGAAACCATAAACCAGCAATGAATTTATCAGTCATGTAGCTAAACAAACCAAAAATGAAGCTAAAACACAGACTGAAGGGCATTATAGATCATATATTTCATAATTTTGTCCATCAAATAAACATGAAAGTTATGTACTTAGCTCATAAACAAGTCATAGACCTCCTTAAGCCAGCCAAAAATCGAACCCTTTGTTCTCTTTCTCATCTACCTAAATACTGTTTCTCAAAAAATCAATTAGGGTCTAAACCCTAACTGTCTTCAGCCAACTCATCGATGGGATAATGTCAAATTGTAATTTACAAAATAAAGTTTTCGTCAAAAAACATAACAACTTCCTAACTAAAGTATTTCTAAAGAAAAACATAACAAATAACTGCCTAACTATCAATACTCAAAGGTCTTTGGCAGCTTCTACCAATAAGGCTATTCCATCCAAAACCTAGGCCTTCTTCCTAGCTCTTTTCTGTTCAGCTTCCATATTTGCTATTCTTCTTGAAAGTTCTTCATTCTGCTGCTGTAAGCCACTGACAGTCTGCTTTAATTCTGTACATTGTAAATCTTTGTTTCTCTTCCTTTTAAGGGCCTCCTTGGAGACTGCAGTGAGCTCTTGATAATGATCATTTACTTCTTGCAAGTCCTCCTTGAGTCTTCTATTTGCTAGGACCAAACCATCATTTACTTCCTGCATGTAATCCATTTGATGCTTATATTGTTTGATTGTTCTTTGCAGGTTCTCCTTTTCTGAATCAAATGCCTTGCCTACTGCTTCATTCTATAGCTCGCTAGGTAACCATGGGATGTTTAGTTTTCTGAAAATGTCTTCATCCTCTGCCAGTAGTTCTGAAGATACACCATGTACACTAGGGTTTTCCTGATTAACTATTTCAGTTGGTGCAATTTCATCAATCAACTGCTAGTCTTCAGCATAAGACATTCCAGTTTCCTTTCTCTGTTGTTCTTTCAGCATTTCCTCTCTTAATTCCAAAAACATAGCTGAAATTTTAGTCTCGGTGAGACTGGAATGTTCTACTGACTTCAATTCTATCTTTCCTTTGCAATCACCCCTACTAGATTCTATCTTTTCATCTGAAGAATAATCATCAAGCACAGTAACCTCTTTTGTATTTAACCTAGGGTTCAATAGCTTTTTCATATTCAGTCTCAACTTGTTTCTTAGCCTATTTTTGGGTCTCCATGTTGAGGCAAGCTCTCCTATCATTTTCAAAAATTTTCCTTGATGTTTAACTGTGGCAAACTCCATAGCTTTAACCTTTATCTTCTTTTTCTTTTACCTCACTATCTTATTTTCTTGACTGGAGAATTCCCTGTATGGGCCAACCCTAGTTTCAGCTTTGACTGTCAACTCATCTCCCTCTAGCAAATATCCTTCATCTTCAGATAAAATATTAATAGGGCTTCTCTGTTGGACCTTGGCATCTTCTCCCTCCACTGCAACATTTTCTGTGACAACAGTTTTCTTATTCATGAGAGTTTCTGCTGGTACCCTATTTTACACAAGCTGATCTTCCTTTTTTATAAACAGTGAACTTTTGCCCTTATTCTTAGCTGAAGGTTGCTAATGTTGATAGTCTGCCTTTGAGGGCTCTATCACTTCTTCAAGTTTAACTTCTTTTTTATTTTCAGACTTGGTTTTCTGACCTAGTTTTCTAACTAGGATTTGCCCTTTTTCCACATGTTTTTTGGTTGGCTGATCTTCCTGCTTAATTTGGAAACTAGTCCAAAAGAGGAAATAGTCCCATGTATTTTCTTCTCTTTGCAGAGCAATGCTGATAATTAATTTGATTAATCCATGATGGAAAATGGACTGTGTAGTATGATCCTGATGCTCCTTGACCCTGCTTGACATCTTCTGCAAACTTTTAAACAAAAAGAAGGGGAGACTCATCCTTGATTCTCCAACCAGGTACTACAAGAACCTAAAATGATATTTTAATACAAAATCATATCTCCCCTCATAGGTGATGTAGCTTTGTAGGACTTTAATGGGCTCCACCCATTCTGCTCTGACATTCTGAATGAGCACTCCTTTGCTCCAGTCTGGGATAATGCTAGGTAAAAGATATCTTTGAGCATTGAAGGTAAAAGGCAGCTTTTTGGACCACATTTCTCCTTCATTTTTGACTCCTATAGCTTCAGCAACCATCTCCACAGTCAACTTAAACTTCAGAGTATCAAATACTACCATCTCCTGGTTATAGCATTGGAAAAATTTATAAGAGACCTCAGTGTTATAACCATCAATTTTCCTGAAGAAATCCAACCATCCAACATTCTGGAAGAGCTCTACACAACTTGGAAATTGGTCAATCCAATTTAGCTCAGTGGGCTCAGCCCTGTTGGTCTTCCTGCTTTTTCCCATCTGCTTTCAATGACTGAATGCTATTTCTATATGTTTTTAAAACCCTGTCAATGTCCTAACAGCCCTTTCTCTCTTAAGCTCTCAAATTTTTTACAGTGTGTTCTATTTTGAGTGCAGCAAATGTTTTACACTGATATTGGGTAATTAGGTCAACAGAGTACAAAAATCTTCTCACAAATCTGCTGTTGAATTTGACTAACATCCCAAATGTTCATTTCGATGCAAGATCATCTTTAGAATGCATGAAAACATCTGTGTATTGTGATTCTGTACAAATAGCACCCTTGGCTCATTCCAATGCTACTAATGGGCTATCTCTTTGCAAAAAGGGTTTTGCATTAGTGCTCTCAAATGCCTGCTTCTTAGATCAAACTGTGATTATTTAGCTATGGGATGGAAACATATGAGAGCGATCTTTTGTCTGCTAACTTTCTGCTTCAACTTGCATTCAACATAAAACTAGTCAGCTTCTGGCACCTACTCAGAAAAGGTCTGCACGTAATTTACATACTCAGCTTACTCATTTCATTTCTTACAGGTAACAAGTTAATCTGTGAAACCCTGGTCGCCACAAACTGTACAGATCTTCACCTTAACATATTTTTCAGGTTTTGAGAGGGTAATTGTTCAATGCAACTGCTACCTTTCAACTTCTTACTTGCCACAGCATTTAAAAACTTCTTAGACTGATATCTCTTCGAAAGGAGTTTGTTAAAAGCATAATTTGTTTTTTCCTTAATCAATTTTAACAGAAACAATTTTAATGGAAAAACCCCAAATTTAGTTGCCACGACCAAGTTAACGAGGAATACCTCATTCCGGTTCTACTGCAGACGTTTAAAATCGATCTTTGAACTATCTGATGGTCAAATTTAAATGTCCAAGTGTCTTCAAGTCTTCAATTTTCTTCCAGCTGGCGCGACGAGAAAGCCCTAAATCTCCTCTGTAACTGTGAAAGCCCTTAATCTCCTCTGTAACTGCCAATTTCAGAATTTAAACAGATGTCTTCGCCCCACTTAGTTTCCAGTTTCGTAATGCATGTATGGAGAATTTCTTTCCCATCGATTTCGGCTCTTTCCTCGTTCTATCATCATTCGCCTAACCTTAACTGCTGATCACCACGATCTCCTTCATTTTCTATACAACACCTGTTTGCATGATCATTTCTGCTGAAACATGTATCAAAACCATTTACACATGTGATTAGTCACCGAGAAATTGAAATCATGAAATAATTTGGCTTAAAAATCGGTGATTTTAACGCCCATGATATTCTTGTAGCGTCGCAGTGTAAAATTTCAGTCGTTGAGCTACAAGAATATTTCAAATTCAAATTTGGCGTTGTTTTAGTCATTAATTCCAATTTAAATAAGGTTTATATGATAAACCTTGCTCTTAGAGTATATTTGTGACATCCTTAATCAATATTAGTCATATAGAACCCTTCAGAATCTAAGGAAACACAAAAAATAATAAAAATCTAAAGGCAAAACTCAAAAATTTGACTTAAAACCAAAATTTTCTAAAGTAAGTAAAAAGAGCAAACTTAAGTAAATGAGCAAACTTAAAAATAAAAATGGCAATCAAAATATAAAATTGAAGAAAACAAGTTCAAGACTTAATAGGTACACTACATAACGTGAAACAAACGTATCTGCTAGCTCTCGTTGCATTTGCAGGTGTTAGGATTATTAATCCTCCCTTGTCCAAATTTGGTCATATGTCTAAATTGGGAGTCGTGTCTAATTCAGTAGTCCATCCAGTCTATTTATAGTCATTAACACCATTGTGTCCACTTGACCTAATTGGGGCACATGTTTCAGTTACTAAAGTGTGGGGAACACTAATTGAGGCTCACTGCCACTAATTGCACTTGATTGCATCAGTTTAGGAGCCTCCTAGACCAATCCCTACAATTTAGGAAGCCACTGGTGTTATAGCTGATTTCACCACTCCAAGTGAATCACACTTTGTATGGCCTTCCCCTATCCCGCTGCAGACTCCTTAGACCCTATGGAACATTTTTTGTCCTTTGATGTTTCCTTGATCATCCCTAAAAACATGTGAAAAATGATACACACGACTTTTAAACCTATAAGCGTGTATATACACGGGTTTGACCACTAAAACCGCGTACATCTAGATGTGTACATAATCCAAATCCTTTTGGAGTTTTCCTTGACATGGATCCGACTCATTTGAATCCTGGCCTTCCCTATGCCTTGAGATCGCTCGGATTCGACCTTTCATTACCCCTTTGAAATGCTATATAAGGAACCCCTTGGTACATTGAAGGCAAGAGGAGAGAATTGAGAGAAAAGAAACTATAGTCCATTGTTTCCGGAACTTATGCTTGAGTCTGCATCCCTTTGTCCCTTGGAGCACTAGTGTGTTCTTCCCAAGCTTGCCTTTTGCTTGTGAGCTTGCTATCGAGAGATGGAGGATTGAGGTGGTGGAGGCCCAAGTGGGGGATTCAGTTTCTCCGGTTTGGAGACATGCCATCAGAGGTTGTATCTTGTAATCTCTGATTTATATTAATAGAAATATCTTTTCTTGTCCAATAATGTGTATTTGAATGAATATTTTATCCATGGGATTATGTCAAATGCTTGTACATTAATGATTATATATGCTAGAATAGATCTAACACCACGATATATAGAATGCTTGTATTGTTTACTTATTGTTGAGGAAGTAATCTATCAATTCAAGCTGAAGTTGGAAAGCTCAATGGGGATCTACTTCAACTGTCCGGAATAAGGTACGAGGTCTGATCCTTTAGTGTTAGACATTTAATTTCTATTACATATTGGGAAGGATTGATTTCTGGAGTCAAGCTATCTGTTGTGGTACCCCAAGCCATAGGAATTTCTCTCCATAACAGAATTGGCGACTCCGCTGGGGAGTTCCTAGTAGTTGTCCTTTGGGGGTTGTTTTATTAGCATTCAATGAATTTGAATTGCTCTTTCTCTCTTGTTTCTGTGTCAGGTCTGGGGGCATGTATGCTTGGTAGTGTCTGATTGGTGTGAAGTTTGACTTAGCCTATCTATTTGCCTTGATTTTATGCACCTTTCTTCCTGTACGCAAGTTTTTAACTTACAGTCATGTATACACGCGGGTTTCTCTGAGATTTCTGTGTATACACGCGGGTTGTTGGAGCAGGGTCCCGCAGCTACAGAAGAAGCTTCTAGTTTAGCGGAGAGATAAGTTTTGGTGGAAAGAAGATAAGACAGAGCTACAACACCGTAGCACGTTTCCAGCTGCAGAGCAGAGCTGGAAACCATGACTTTTAAGATAGAGAAGTCAAGAAAGGAAACGGTACCTTGGCGGCCAAGAAGAGAGAGCTCACCCACTGCATTAAAGGCAGCGGCGGAAGATAGGAGGGCTCAGCGACCCTCATAAAGGAGAAGGAGCAACGAGGCTGAAGCATTGAAGGCGAAGGACAGAAAATTGAAGCGGTGCACAGTACCCATGATCAGTGCCGAGAAGCATGGAAGACTGGAGAGAGCTGTGGTGTGACGAAAAGCGGCTACCTCAATTACAGATATGGCCGACTGTCACTAGTTAGGGTTTGGGTTACTGTTGGGACAGGCCCACAGTGTTGTAATGGAAAGACCCTCGGGCTGCCTATAAAGGGATATAGTTTGTATTGTAAAAGGTTGGCATTTTGGGCATTTTAGGCCATCCAGCTAGTCGGATAACATATAGTTAGCCATTGAGTCTGTTAGTCCCAGTTATCTTGTATTGTAATAGAGTCGAGATCTGGTTCTATTATTAGCAGTAGCAATCTTACTGTAACCAGTAGCTGGCTTATAGAGTATGCATGTAACGATCCACAGGGATCGACAGAGAGGGAAGAGTATATTGTAGGAGAGCAATATAGAGAAGAAAAGAGATCTAAGAGAGAAGATCTTGAGCTGCATATGCGGTGCAGCAGAACTGTGTTTTACCTTCCCCCGAGCTATAATAAAAACACAGTTCTGTGGACGTAACTTCCATCCTGGAGGTGAACCACGTTAAAATCAAGTGTTATGTGATTGGGTTATGTGTTATGTTTACTTATGCATTTATCAGTCATTTCATGGACTTTGTTTACAGTTTAATGAATGAAGGTGTTAATCAGTTCACAGTAACATAGAAGGATAAACATAAGTTGAAGTCTTTGGCATGTTGTATGTGGTTCATTTATGCTTTGCGTAATATAGTCACTAGTCGTAGTATTGAATAGCCTTGTATGTTAAGTCTTGCACGTCGACACGAGCAACACTAAGCACGCTAAACCGCGGAGGTAGGATATCACAGAGAGGTGATACCGCATCGACAGAGGAGCTACGGTGCGCGATACTGCAAGTTGAGGACTTAGCGTTGGGCAGGAGCTGCGTGTCGCACAGTGCGTGGCGATGCAATAAGGACAGAGATATCGCGAGTCAGGGAAAGTGCGCGATGTAGAAAGGGACCGCACGATGGTATAAGGGAATATCTCGCGGCTAGAAGAGCTGCGAGACGAGGAGATCGCGCGACGTGAGTAGAAGGTCGCGCGGTGCACAGAGAAAGAGACCTCGCAGCTAGAAGAGCTATGAGTCGCAAGTAGGATTGCAACAGAACCTGGTCCAAGACGCTTGAGTCCTTGGCTAACCCATTAGAATCACTTCGGGTGAGACTTCAGGCCGCTTTGCAGTCTGTCGCCGAAAGGGCCAGTGAGCTAGGGGTGTTATTGGTTGAGTATAGTAAACCCGGGTCTGCCCATCATAGCCAACACGGGTTTACTACGAACAATCGCATGTGCCCTTGTTTTTGCCTTTTTGTGGGAGTTAATTGGTTGCTGGGTGAATTTTGATGTTTGTTGAGTCTCCTTTGGCACTGCCTGAGTCTGTTTAGACCTCTGTTTCTGACTAGAAACATTTTTTTTAGGCTATTTTTTTTTTTTAAGAAGGTTCTTGTCATGGCATTTTCGATTTTTTGTTTGAGATTAGTGCATTAGAGTTCTTTTACCTTAGTGCTTTGCTTGAGTGTTGTTTGTGTGTGCTTGCAGAGTCTAGGGGTCGTAGAATCATTCTTTTGCTTTTTGCATCTCATTTTATTTCAAAAAATCCAAAAACATTTGCTTATCATCATGCATTGCATTTTGCATCTTTGCATTGTACTTGCACTAGATTTGCTTTGGAGTACTAGGTTGGACTTCATATACGAAAAAATTGCATTCATCATTTGAAGAAAAATTGTGCATTTCATGTAGTAGCATACCCTGTTTTCATGGACACAATGCATTTGCATTGATTGTTAGGTGTGCATTTTACTTCATGTTGCGTCATAACACCATTAGTTGCACGGTTATATCCCTATTTTGAGTAATAAAGCCAATTAAAATCAATGCTAAATTAAAATGAATTACACTCTTTTCTTTTCTAGGGTGCACCAACAAGCTTAGGTTTTAGGATCTTGGAATAGTTCATTGTAAGTAAATTCTCCAAGATCACTAAACAACAACATGTATGTGTCTGTCCAGGTGAGTGTGTGAAATCCTTGGTATAACCAGTGTTTCTCAGGATCCTCCTCTCAAAAGGGAGTTAAGCACGAGGCAGTGTGAGCGGTTATTGATTGGGATGACCCCTAGTCATAACTGAGTAGCACCGGAGATATTTCCAGGATTGTATTCGTATCTGGGGGCTCTTTCGAGAGTTTCAAGCTTTGCTACCCTACCCATACGGTCAATTCCGCCTATGACTGTCTGCCTGAGCATTGATTATATTGAGGTGATCTTAGTGGCCTTACCTACGATATCGAGGGCGTACTTTGTAGGGGTTATTCTACAAGTGCCCTGGCTAGGTTGGGGTCGGACAGCACAGTTGCTTTATGCGTTGAAGCTGAGGGCCACAATAATTGGTTACGTACCTCCACTTGTTGTGTATGGGAGTCTCAAGCCTCTCCTAGGCGAGACATACCTGCTTCATTCAGGAGCTCATTTATCTATCCATTTTTTTCCTGTATTTGGCTTTAGATTTTATTAGTGATTGCTCTGTGCACGATAGTTGGCCTAGGGTTTACGTAAATAGAGAGTATTTTCTATTTTTTGAGTCATTGTGGATTTGGGTGCGGCTCCTCACCATTCTTGTCATTTAGCATGACTTCCGCCTTCTACTTCTCCTCCTCCTTTGGGAGAGAGACCTAGACAGTCCAGGCATACTATGTTGCACATTGATTCATACACCATGGGAGACCATTTAGAAGGTATTCCTGAACCACCTTCTCCCATTCATGTATACAATGGGGAGTTTACTCCTACTTACGATCCTTCACCTGACTTGGCTGAGTTAGGTCCTGTGATTTCTGAGATAGGAACCATGCACGATAGACCTACTCACTCTAGGGTTGATTCCCCATTGATGCGTTACTGGTATGGAATCTCGGACAATGCCGAGACTCATTTTAAACCCACCAGCACTAGCTATGGTAGTTATGCTATGTCTGGTTTCCCTACACATGATTTGGCATTTCATGTCGAATCCGACTTCGAGCCTAACACTATGCCTGGGGGCACTCTCATTCCTTACCACGCGGAGAGGTTTGGGAGCACTAGTCACATTGCACCTTCCATCCCAGTGGTGAAAGTTACATCACATATCCCTCCTAGGTCTAGGTTTAGTGATCCGATTAGGATACCAGATCTGAGATGACTGACGATAGGCAGTAGCATGTATATTATTACTCAGATTCCTTTGTCATCGGTCCCTAGTTTTTCAAATGTACATCCTCCACCTTATTTGCGTGGTCCTTTGAGTCGGCACATGGCTACGAGTCAGGTTTGTACTACAGTAACTAGACCGATTGTATCTCATGTTTACATACCGCTCATTGCTTCGGGAGGCTATGTTCATACATCTAGAGGTCATGCTACTACTTTCGGGGTGTATATCCCTACTTTCGATATGTATATCCCTACTTCCGGAGCGTATCTTCCTACCTATGGAGTGTCTCATGGGGCATCGCATGCGATGACTTATGGACCCTATTATGGGACACAGTATGGACAGGGTTCTTCACCTTATGGGGGTGGGTATCAACAACCTACTTACTCTCCTAATTACGGCTTTGTAGCTCCTACTAGTCAAGGTCCACCGCACTATGGTGCTTCCATGCCACCCTATACGGGTCATACGGGAGGAGGGCACTATGGCCAAGGCCATGGTAGTAACCAACCCTATATGAATTAGGGAGCGGTCCATCGACCTCATCATCCTAGGCTCCCTTTCCTCGGGACGCTCAATCTTCCTGACTTGTCGAGACCGATGAACGATCCTATGGCTCACGACCTGGCTTGGCTAGCTATACCTACCAAACTTCCTTCAGACATACCTAAGGTCGAGGGCAAACCGGGAGAGGATCCGAGTGAACACGTTACTACGTTTCACCTATGGTGCTCTTCGAATTCCTTACATCAGGACTCAGTCCGTTTGAGACTATTTCAACGCACCCTTATAGGGCCTGCCATGAAGTGGTATATAGAGTTACCTAGGGGAGATTTCGCTTTGTTCGACGACCTTGTGATGACTTTTCTTAATCACTTCTAGCTACCAGTATGTTATGATGTTGGTACTAAACTCTTGTCGACATTTCAGCAAGATCAAGCCACACATATCTCTGATCACATTCAAGAGTGGTGTAGATGGAAGAGGTTAATTAAAGCCTTTATACCGCCAGAATTCCTCCTCGAGTGGTTCCTCAAGTCATTATTACCATATATAGCGAAGGATGTTTCCACATTCGGAGTGCAAAATGAGGAACAAGCGATCTTTAGGGCACAGGAACTAGACTTGATTTATGCTCAGTTCGATTTGTTGTATGAGATTATTCCCAATGCTCCGCATTCCAATTTCGACCACATGCCGATGGCTTTGTGGGTTGTGCAAGTGTGAAACCTATGGATTCGGTTGCAAAACAAGTTAGTCAATTGTCAATCAACCAATCTGCTTCAAGACAAGCTACGGCTTCATCTCAACCCGCCCAAACGACGAGTGTACTTTCTTTGCAATCATCGGACTAGAAGGGTAACCAGCAGCCTGGACGGAATAGAAAAAAGGGTAAAAATAATCGAAAGGGTGGGAATAAGAATGAGAATGCTAACAGTAATGACAAGAATGGCTGAAATGTTGGGGGGGACAAGCAAGCTAAATGTAAGGTTAAGTTCCCTTGCAAGTTATGTAAGGATGATCACCTCACTTACTTGTGCCCTCGTATTGAAGAAGCTTTGAGATTCTTGGCACAGGGCCCAGCTGTGCTAACTAACCCTTTACCGCATAATCAAAATATGAACTCAAAGTCCCATGACCATTCTGGTGATGATCCGTCGGAGGGTAGTGGTTGTGGGTGCATTAACATGGTCCATGCTGTGAAAGTTGTGACCTGTACGAAAGATTATGGTTCATCACAACCTAGCCTAGGCAAAGAGCCTGATCCACCAGGGTCCCCTTTGCGTATTGAGAAACCTATGGATAAACCTGAGACTACACCTTGCATTCCTAAGGGAGTCCTTAAGCGTTCAGGGCATAATCCAAATTCCCGAGCCGCCCAGAACTATTCAGTTGTTGAGGATTTGGGCCACACTCCTTGTGCGATGTCTGCATTGGAAGTGCTTCAAAGTTGTCCTTCACAAAGGAAGGCATTGCTTTCTACCCTTGGTGTGAGCGATGATGATTCTTCCTCCGTGATCAAATTTGAAACCACAGGACTTTAGCCTCACTTGCCCTACTATGTGTCTCTTTTGGTTCATGTAGAATGTCTTAATATGACCGTTAAGCGCACTATGATTGACGAGGGCATTGTTGCTTCTATGATGTATTTATCCTGTTGGAAGGGTCTGGGTACTCCTGAGCTATCTAAATTAGAGACCATGTTAACGGCATTTGATGGGAGATATTTTAGGCCGCACGGCATCCTTCCCTCCCTTAAAGTCTGTTTGGGGGGGAAGACCATTGCGATAGAGGCCAAGGTGGTTGATGCGCCCCTTGACTACAATCTCTTGCTGGGTAGGAATTGGATGTATAGTATGCAATCCGTTTCTTCTTCCTTGTTTTGCGTCGTATGCTTTCCACATAATGGGAAGATTGTAATGATTGATCAAACAACATTCAAGAATCCGTCTGTTACCGCATCTTCGGGAACTTCGATCCCGATTGTTGAGCACTCTCAGCCGACAACTGGGAGTGTGGGTGTAGGCATGTATCCATCCCTCATGGGAAGCTTTAGTTTCCCTGCACCGATCATCATGATAGGATCTAGTTCCGATGAGGCTTCGACATCTACGAAGTTGGTGTCTTTTCACACGAGTCATATGGAAGATCCTTGGATTCTTCGTACACCGAGTACTTCGAGTGAGCCTGTCGAGACGAACGTGCCGTTTCCTACAGCTATGATAGCTTATCAAGCTAATCTCAAGTCTGTTGCAGAGCCTAGTCCTTCCTCTTTGCGGATGGAGGAGGAGGACCCTTATGTGCTGCCGGCATGGGAAGTACAGTCTTCTCACACACACAACTACCTTGATATGGTTTTCCTTTCAGATGAATGGATTATTGAGGCTATGTTGGGAGTTGAGCCACCATGGGAGGAAATTCATCATAAATCGTACTTTCTTCTAGAGCTTGACCACTTGGAGTGTGAGGATTTTAGGGTGGTTCTTAGTCAAAGAGTTGGTAGTCCTATGGTTCCATTAAGCTCTCCTGGTCCGATGGTGGATGGAAACATGGCGAACATATCTTCAATGATTCCCATCAACATCTCTCACAATCCTGGCACAATAGAGAATGTCTATATTGGGGCAGAATGTTCCCATGCTGAGATTCTTGAATACACCGAGCTATTTAAGGAATTCTATGATATTTTTGCTTGGTCTTACGATGAGATGCTAGGTATTGACCCTTGTATTGTTGAGCATGAGATTAATACTTACCCCAACGCTAAGCATGTTTGACAACGTTTATGTGCAGTGAATCCTAGGAAAGCACCCGTGATTAAGGCAGCGATAGAGAAGCTGTTGAAATCTGGTTTCATCTATCCCATTCCCTTGACGGAGTGGGTTTCAAACCCAATTCCGGTAGATAAGAAGCAGGGAGTGATCTGCATATGTACTGATTTCCACAATTTGAATCATGCCTGTCCTAAGGACAACTTCCCCACACCATTTATAGATCAGATTTTGGATGAGTGTGCGGGTAGCGAGGTGTTCTCCTTTATGGATGGCTTTTCTGGATATAATCAGATACAGATTAAACCTGAGGACCAACATAAGACTGCATTTATTTGTCCTTGGGGAACATTTTCATATCAAAAAATGCCTTTCGGCCTTAAAAACGTCGAAGCTACATTTCACCGGGAAATGACCTTGATCTTCCATGATCTCAAGTCAATTATCAAGGTATTTTTGGATGACCTTGTTGCTCATTCTCGCATGAGAATGCGTCGTCCCTATCACTTGAGATTGGTATTCAAAAGATGTCAACACTATTCGATTAGATTAAATCCTCATAAGTGCATCTTTTGTGTGAAATCAGGGTGTTTGTTAGGATTCATCGCTTCTAAAGAGGGTATAAGAGTTGACCCTTTGAAGGTTGAGGCAATACTTCAATTGTCTCCCCAAAAGAACATTCATCATCTTCAGTGTTTTCAAGGCATGGCAAACTTCTTACGAAGATTTGTTGTCAACTTTGCCAATTTGACTAGAGGCTTCATGTGTCTCTTGAAGAAGGACACCCCCTTTTATTGGGATGAGCGAGCCCAGGTGTCCTTCGAGGCACTCAAGCGAGCCCTAGAATCGGCCCCAGTGATTAGTCCTCCGGATTATAGCCATGATTTTCTATTATATGTGGCCGCGTCATTAGAGACAATTGGTATGGTTTTGGTTCAAGAGGATGAGGAGCTCCAAGAGCATGTCATATATTATTTGAGCCAGAACCTTATTGACACAGAGATTCATTATTCTCATGTCGAGAAGATTGCTTTAGCTACCGTACATGCGGTTCAGCGGTTGAGACATTATATTCTCCTTCGCCAAACCTTGGTTGTAGCCCATGTCAATCCGTTTCAATTCATCCTCACCTGAAGGATGATTGGGGGAAAGTATAATAAATCAATTGTCATTCTGCAAGAA
The DNA here is from genome assembly GCA_001517045.1 of Pseudotsuga menziesii. Taxonomy (NCBI): domain Eukaryota; kingdom Viridiplantae; phylum Streptophyta; class Pinopsida; order Pinales; family Pinaceae; genus Pseudotsuga; species Pseudotsuga menziesii. Next base: position 94,365 of record LPNX010248249.1, read on the forward strand.
TTCGATCTCGAGTTTGTTTCGGCAAAATCGAAGAAGTCTTTAATTTTTGCAGATCTTATATCGGATTTCTCGAGTGAGGCCGAGGAGTTGTTTTGTGAAGATGTGTTTGTCGATGAACACATATTCTTAGTCTCGATTTTAGACCCATGGTGTGGGAATATCATAATATATTTACAAACACTGAAGACCCCTACTCACCTCTCGCGAGATGAATGACGATGATTACGTCATGTCTCTAAGAACTACCTCATAGTGGACAATATTTTGTACCACTGTGGATTAGATTCCATTTTACGATGTTGTTTAACTCATGAAGAGGCTGAGGTAGTGTTGAATAATTGCCACAGAGGGGCGTGTGGTGGTCATTTATCTGGCCTTTCTACAACTCAAAATATTTTAAGAGCAGGTTATTTCTGGCCGTCGATCTTTAAGGATTGTGTTGATGCGGTTAATAGGTGCCACCCTTTCCAGGTGTTTGCACATAATATGCGCTCGAAACCTTCCCCATTACATCCCATTATCACCGTCAGACCATTCACTAAGTGGGGGCTCGATTTTATGGATTGCAACCTAGCTTCGGCTAGGGGGCACCAGCATATTATAGTGGCTGTTGATTACTTCACGAAATGGGCTGAGGCTATGCCTACAATAAAATCCGATGGTGAGACAGCCACTCACTTTGTGTTCAACCAAATTATTACTCGGTTCAATATTTCGAAAGAGCTTGTCACTGACCATGGCTCGCACTTTCAGAACCGTATGATGGAAGAGTTGGCATCCAAGTTAGGGTATAAGAAAGAGCACTCCTCTTCTTACTACCCTCAAGTGAATGGACATGTAGAGGCAGTGAATAAATAACTCAAATCCATTCTTCAATGAACCATCACACAAAGCAAGAATAATTGGCATATCATGTTATATCCTGCTTTGTGGGCACATCGAACCACTGTTAAGACTGCCACTGGTTTTTCTCCATATCAACTTGTACATGGAGTGGAGTCGATATTGCTGGTTGAATGTGAAATTCCTTCATTGAAGCTAGCTATAGAACTCTTACCAGACACTTCCCCATTGGAGGAGCGTTTGGTTCACCTTGAGCAACTTGATGAGCAGCGTCGGGATGCCTTGGTGGCTCTAGAAGTCAATTAACATCACATAAAGGTCCAGTACGATAATTCTGTCCATCCAAGAGCATTTAGTGAAGGAGACTTGGTCATTCTGTGGGATCAACCGAAAGAACCCTTGGGGGCAGGAAAATTTAATCCTATGTGGCATGGTCCTTACATGGTCAAGCATGTGTTAGAGAAGGGTGCATATGAGTTAGTGGATTACGAAGGAACAGCCTTGGCGGAGCCTAGAAATGGGCTCTATCTCAAGAAATACTATGCATGATCTTCAGCCAAGGCTGCTTATTGTATATTATTGTATAGCTTTGCATAGTTAGGTCTTTTTCTTATCATGATCAGGTTTGTGATTAGTTTTTGTTTCTTTTGGTAGATGTCAATGGAATCTTCCACTTACATAGGATTCACGGATGGTGCAAGCCGTCACACTTAACTCTCAACCTCTGCTGCTTGGGTGATTTATACTCCTATGGGTCAGGTATTGTCTTCAGGAGGCGTATGTCTATGGTCATCTTCCAACAATGTTGCTAAATATAGTGCCATTATCGAGCTTCTACGGGATGTCATTTTACATGGCGTTCTATCTCTTGAGGTACGTCTTGATTCGGAGTTAGTAGTGTCACAGCTTAATGGTTTGTACCATGTTAGAGATTTGACATTATTGAGAAGATTCTTGCGTGTGAGATTGTTAGAATGACAATTTGATAATATAACATATATACACATTCCAAGAAATATTAATCAAGTTGTTGACTCATATGCTAACTACATGTTAGATTGGAATTTGTTTCATTCACAATAAATTAATCACAAACATAATTTTTACACATGTAAATAAATAAATCGATCACCATAACATTTTTTATATATACATCCAAAATTGGTAATACATAGTGTCATGATACAAAATTGGGGATTTCAAGCCACCATCATATAATACACGGTAATACAAAATGTATACACTCCTAGGTGTCTAATCCTATGGAGGAGGAGGAGGGTTGTGATAATTGAAGGTCACTACGGCTCTAGCTAGTCGTCGGAATAAACGCACCCATGCGTGTGGTACACCCACCACCTACTTCTGCATAGCCTCAGGCAAGTCCTCGACTTGTTCCATGGGAAATCTATGTGTCAATCTCACAAAATTGGTATGAATGCTCTAGAGCATCCACTCCGCATCCACACCCGTGATGTCATCTCCTCTTCCCCTCCGTCTATGACGAGGCAAGCCCTCTGGCCGCCATGGTCCCACATCTGCACACAAATGGTAGATGTCACTTTGTATTGTCACGCAAAAATATGTCTTTTTGATTCCAAATAATCAAGAAAATACAAAAAAATTAAATAACTCAAAATTTAAAAAAAAAAAATAGAGAGAGGGTCAAGATTCGTTACCTATATCGCCATATTCCGATCCTGGTGGTAACGGCATGTACGGGTCCCCCTGAAAATCTATCCCTACGTAGGGGTAGTCATCAATGGAAACTATCTGTCGTCGCCACCATGGAAAGAACTTAGCTGGATATGGTTTGGCCACCCTACCACCCCCCAGTCTATGCATAGCATCTGCCCAACACCGTTGGGCCGGATCTCGAACCCTGTGAAGAGGAACATCCATTCTGGGGCTCAGTCTTGGAACACGCTCGAAGAAAAACGTGCTCAAAATAATACTGAACCCAAAGTTCCACACTTGGCCTGCCTTACATTCACTGAGCTGATGTTTCATGTTGCTCAGTAGTGTAGTGCTCCAGTCATAGATCGTGGGTCTCATGCACTCCACTTCATAGAACATCAAAGGCTGCGAGGCCTGGTGGAGTGATGTCAAGCCTACTATCCTGCCTAGTGTCAATAATATGGCCTTTAGGCCCAGCACCTGTATAGCATTGGTAGGGACCTAACTCCCCACCTTCTCTATGTCTGGATAATAGTACACTGCAATGTACTTGTCGATAGTTAGGCCACCTCCTGGCCCACCACAAGAACGAAGGTTCACCACTTCCCCTCGTCTAGAGAGCCCAGTAATGAAGTATATGTCCTCCACCTCTATGGTGAGGGACATCCCATCTATATGGAAGGACTCTGAGTTTGGATCCCAGTAATACACCAGCATCTGTAATAGTCTTGGTTTGGCCCTCAAACCACTAAGACACCAAAACTTGTAGAGTCCGCATGCATGTAAAGCTTGTTGAGCCATTAAATCAGCCCTTAATTCTTCCTCTACTTCACCATGCTCATGCTATCTCCACTCTAGGAACATCCTGCACAAGAAATTGCAAATTTTCCCATTAGTTTATTGAAAAAAACCATATGTGCAGCCTCATACGCGACTGTTTTCAAAACAGCCGCATATGTACGTGGGTTCGTGGGAATTTTCCGCATATGTCCAGCCCTATACGCGGAAAAAACCTCGATTTCCATGTGAGCCACAGTGCTCATTTTAGGTTGGCATAAAAACCTTATTTGACCATGGAAATTCATAAAAATTGTATCAAAATGAAAGAGGAGAGCATGAGTAAATACCTGGAAGAAACGGTAGTGGATTGCGTTGGCTGGATCTCCTGGAATTCGCTGTTGAAAATCAGAGCTCAAATGGGTAAAATTTTCAAATGATTTATAATATTTTGAATTGTTTACTATTTATATAAATTTTTCAAATATTTGAAAATTTTTACCCCCTTTCCTATAGTTTCGACATTTTCTAACAATTTTGGACCGTTTTGACATAATTCATGATGTAGAGGACCTTTTTTAGTGTTGTTTCAGCCGTTGGATTGACCCGTTCATGCCAATCTCAGGTATCATATCTAAACTGGCATATAGGTTAGGTTTCATCACTGTTTTCATTTTTGCATAACCTTATGACCATCTCATCATGACCTTAGGTACGAACCCACTCTATTATGTCACGGAACCTTCTTGCTTCTTTAGAAGTGGCATGATATGAGTGCTAGAGCTTCACCTTACATGGGTACCCTAGTTAGCGCCTTATTTGCATTTGGTTCTCATGCTGACGTTTTCTCCTTTAGGGTGTGGGAGTCCGTTGTATAGTACTACCATGACATTTCACAAGATCCTCATACTCCTCTTGATATTTTGCTGGCCTATTTCCCTCAGGACTCCCTCATGTCAAGTTGTGAATGCATTATAATGAGCTTTTCCTGCCTTAGTGAGCTTTATGCTGGCTTCCCTGACATTGCATTTCATCCTTATAGCCCGAGCTTGTCTCATGTCTAGCCATGCAGAGCCATTTTTTATATCCTTCGCAGCTTGATTACCTTTTTACCGGGAGGGGATTTTCCCCCGAGTGTCGATATCCTACACATGTATCCTTGCATTGAGAATAGGTATGTTCCATTGCTTGGAACTAGTTTGTTTTCCCTTATGACACTCGTCTCCTCCTAGTTTGTAACTATAAAGCTATTTTATTCTTTTTTCAAGCTTTTTAAATAACTGAAAAAGTCCAAAAAAAAATCAAAAAACCAAAAAGCCGGACAAGGAAAGATGTTATCTATGGCAGCTGTCAAGTCATGTCACCTTCGAACAGAGCACTGTATATCACATCCATTGGTTGGGTTATAATTTAACTTTAGGAGCTGTACTCGTTTATCTGAGTTTATCTCCACCGACTGGTTAAGCTTCCAGTCCCTATGGAGCCTCTATTGATGCCTCCTGTGTCGCAAAGATGTCCCAGTTTATATATCAATTCTATGCTGCCTTCATTCAGTCACCATACATCGTTATGCTCTTGTTCAAAGGAAGTTGAAGCCTGAGTCGGCCATTCCTCAGTTATCTTGAATTTGCATGTCGGCCATTCCCGATACAGTTACTGGTTCGTGCACCTTATGATTGAGTCCTTCCACATTATACAGCTTTGCTGAGTACCTTGTGTTGGATGATGGGGGATTCCTTAATGCCCTCCTTCCAGTAGATTTCATCCCATCGACTTCAGATCATTTATTCTGGGATTTTAATTTAGAGTCATGTTGAGTGCCTTGAGACTTGTAGTCATCAGTGGCAGGTTCTCTTGCCATCGACAGTTTTTGGGAATACATCAATGTCCCCTGATCGATGGATCCTTTCAAGTGTTTGACCTCAACACATTTATTCACACTTGTTAGTTTGCACTCTAGTACCTTGATTCCCATTTTCATTATCGGTGGGTGATCTCATGTCTGTTAACGGTATACATTAATGACCGGTAATCAAACGATGGACTACTATGTTAGACCTCGACACCTCTATTCACATAGTAGGACATGTACTCATAGCAGTTTGTGTAGAGGAATTTCCAGATTGGTGGCATCTCATATATGCTACCTCCTTGATCGTGCCAGTGTTCATGAGATTTCAGCTCTCGTGACTTGATTCCAGTATATGTCAGATATTTCCAGCCACTATGGAGATCTTGATCTGTTATATCTTCAGTCATTATGGAGATCATGGTCCTTTGTATATCTTCATCATGGAGATTCTGATCTATGTATATTGTACGTGGCAATGACCACATATGTGATATCATGTATCATGCCTATTCATGGCCATTGTACTCTTATGTATCCGGGACTACTATATGTACTTGCATTTATGTGCAGAATTGTATTAGTGTACTATGCTGATTGGGTGGCTAGTCTTCCATTTGGGATCCTTCATCACTCCACTTCTGGGATGCACTTATAATGTATTTTGGCCATCGTATGACCCCTTTGACCTCACACATTAGGGGGCATTTGTTATAGATGGTTTCACCACTCCAGGTGAATCACACTTTGTATGGCCTTCCCCTATCCCGCTGCAAACTCCTTAGACCCTATGGACCATTTTTGTCCTTTGATGTTTCCTTGATCATCCCTAAAAACATGTGAAAAATGATACACATGACTTTTAAACCTATAAGCGCGTATATATGTGGGTTTGACCACTAAAACCACATACATCGGGATGTGTGCATAATCCAAATCCTTTTGGAGTTTTCCTTGACATGGATCTGACTCATTTGACTCCTGGCCTTCCCTATGCCTTGAGATCGCTTGGATTCGACCTTTCATTACCCCTTTGAAATGCTATATAAGGAACCCCTTGGTACATTGAAGGAAAGAGGAGAGAATTGAGAGCAAAGAAACTATAGTCCATTGTTGCTGGAACTTATGCTTGAGTCTGCATCCCTTTGTCCCTTGGAGCACTAGTGTGTTCTTCCCAAGATTTCATTTTTCTTGTGAGCTTGCTATCGAGAGATGGAGGATTGAGGTGGTGGAGGCCCAAGCGGGGGATTCAGTTTCTCTGGTTCGCAGACGTGCCGTCAGAGGTTGTATCTTGTAATCTCTGATTTATATTAATAGAAATATATTTTCCTGTCCAATAATGTGTATTTGATTGAATATTTTATCCATGAGATTATGTCAAATGCTTGTACATTATTGATTATATATGCTAGAATAGATCTAACACCATGATATATAGAATACTTGTATTGTTTACTTTTTGTTGAGAAAGTAATCTATCAATTCAAGCTGAAGTTGGAAAGCTCAACGGGGATCTACTTCAACCATCCGGAATAAGGTACGAGGTCTGATACTTTAGTGCTAGACATTTAATTTCTATTGCATATTGGAAAGGATTGATTTCTGGAGTCAAGCTGTCTGTTGTGGTACCCCAAGCCATAGGAATTTCTCTCCGTAACAACTGGGAGTGCCGAAGCTAACCAAGGTCAATTCACTTCAGTTAATGACTAGTCAATCTAAGTTAGGAGTCAGTTACATTCAGTTATAGTCCTCTACATTTAGTTAGCGCTAGGTTTACTTGATTGCACACATGCGGGGCACATTTCTCACCTACTACAGTCAGTTAACCTTAGTCAACACTGAATGTAACACTTAAGTTGTGTTTTAGAGCTTCGATGAACTCCGGTTATGGTTTAGACAAGTTCAGTTAACTACTAAGTCCTTCGATAGTGATTTAGACAAGGTCTTAGTTACCTATAGTCAAGTAGAGTCTATCAATTCGAATTTCCTCATGTGGATTAAAATTTCATGTGGCTATTAAAGCCATTTTACTTCATTGTAATTATCATCGGATTACTTTTTGATTAATGAAAGCATTCACAGCTACAAGCCTTTTTTGCATTGTTTTATTCTTCAATTGCTGAGTAAATTGTGAGATCCACTTTGTGAGTTGTGTATTTGTCTACAGATCTATGTGCTCAAATTTACATGGTATCATAACCTTGGTGGACAAGACTCCTCTCCTCCTCAGATCTCCAGTCGGATCATTTTTTTGGAAAATTGCTCCTTCCAGTACAGCACCAGAAGCGGAGAATTTACCACTTAATATCCCAAGTGAGGAAATTGTTGATCAAGCTTGCTTGATCAACTATTCTAGGTGTGAAGGAAATTCCAAAAGTGCAAACTGTTGACCTTACTTTGTATGTTTGATTGTGTGACAGGTTATCAGCTTCTCTTACAGCATTCGCTACAAGCAGCCCTTTCTTCTCACTGCATTCACTACAACAGCTCAGCTCTTCCTACTACATTCGAAATGGCTCATCAAATAGAGATTCTCACTCCCTTCAACTATCACCAGTGTAAGGTAGACATGGTGGTAATGCTCTGCACCAAAGGGCTCTTCAGACTCATAGAAGAAGCAGAGGAAGAGCCAGATTCAGATAAAGACAAAGCTAAGTACATGAACAGGCTTAATGAAGCCCATGGACACTTGCTCTTCTCAGTCTCTAAAGATCTTTGGTTCCACATTCTAGAATTGAAGACTCCCAAGCTAGTTTGGGACAATCTTGCCTCCCTATTTGATAAGCATGATGAGATGAGGATCCATCAACTAGAAAATGATCTAATTATTCTCAATCCATCCAATTTCGAATCTCTGAATGCATTCTTCACAAAGTTCAAGAACCTGATATATATGTTGAAGCAATGCAAAGTGGAGAAGGATGAAGATCAACTCATCCTTACTATTCTCACAAAGCTCAATTCAGACTACTCAGTCTTTGTATCCACCTTCCAAACAATAAGGCTCACTACTCCAAATTGGAATATGACCACTCTTAATGCTTTCATCCAATCTCTTATTTCCAAGAATGATAAATTGATCCAAATGGGGATCATTCGATCTCCCAAAGATCTAGCTCTAGTTGCAAGAGGAGATAAGGTAGCAAATGACAAAGGGAAGAAAAGAGATGAGTCCCTTGTGAAGAAAGAGTAGTCAAAAGAACCTTCAGGTTCGAAGAGAAGAAAGAAGAATGGCAAAGGCAAGGTCCTCTGCTCTTACTGTAGAAGGGGCTTCCATTCAGAAAGATCCTGTATGAGAAGACAACTTGATGAAATGGCTCTTCTCCTGAAAAAGAACAACATTTCTGTACCTGCTAGCGCAAGGAAGTAAGACTTTGAAGAAGAAGAATAAGAATACCAAAGGAAAGGACATGCACTAAAGGCTTGTTGCACATCAGCACCTATCTTCGTCATTGATTCTGGAGCTTCCAACCATATGGCTACATCCAGAGAATCATTCTCTTCTTTTCAATCCTTTGATGGTCCTAGTATTTAGATAGGCAATAATAGTAAATTCAAAACAAAGGGGAAGGGCTCTATCCAACTTGAACATGGAAGGTTCAAAGATGTGCTATTTGATCCCTCCCTAACTTCAAACCTGTTATTTGTCTATCAGATGACCCACACTAGATATCCAAAGTGAGTGATCTCTGGTCCTGACTCAGTGGAGATCACAGGTATCTCTACTGGGAGCATCATAGCAAAGGGTACTGCAAATCATGCTTAAAAAGCATATGAGTTCTCACATTTCATGCCTCCTTCAGAACCGATACACTCTCAGCAGCCACCTGTAAGGGAAGGTAAAATCATTGCATCTACTTCTTTTATAGCTTCTACTAGCATTGCAGATCCATCTATATCAGTTTATGACCTTGAGATTTAGGGTGAATCAGATCTAGATTTAGTCCCTACTTCCAAACTGGAAGCTAGGAAGATGACTGGAAACTCACCTGACACTCAGAAAGGAAAGAATCTTGCGCTATGCCATGCTATTTTACCTCCTTCAGGGAGATGCAATAGAATTCCTGTAAGATGAAATATGGCAAGGGCTCAGTATTACTACATTCAGAAGAATGGATATGATCATACACCTCTTCATTCAGCAAGAGACAAAGGTTACATTCCTCCTTCCTCCCATCATCATTTTTGGAGAAGAAGGAGAAGTCTACATGCCAAGCCCCAGAATACCTGTGCACATCACACCATGCATGATGCTTCAATACCTCACAGAGATGAAGATTGTAGCAACATACTTTCAATTTTTTCAAACTTGAGACCTGATTCTACCTGCTTAGCTAGAGGAAGGGATTTTTTCCCATGTGGTTTTTGCCCCGGATCCTTGTATTAAGCAATTACTTTATTTTACTTGATGTAATGGATGACCTATGGTCTTACTTATGAGGGCCGACAGTTTGTCCAAGTTAGCATTCAGGGGGGGTGTTAGGATTATTAATCCTCCCTTGTCCAAATTTGGTCATATGTCTAAATTGGGAGTCATGTCTAAATCGAGAGTCCATCCAGTCTATTTATAGTCATTAACACCATTGGGTCCACTTGAAAAAATTGGGGCACATGTTTCAGTTACTAAAGTGTGGGAAACACTAATTGAGGCTCACTGCCACTGATTGCACTTGATTGCATCAGTTTAGGATCCTCCTAGACCAATCCATACAATTTAGGAAGCCACTGGGAGTACCGAAACCAACCAAGGTCAGTTCACTTCAGTTAATGACTAGTCAAACTAAGTTAGGAGTCAGTTACATTCAGTTCCAGTCCTATACATTCAGTTAGCACTAGGTTTACTTGACTGCACACATGCGGGGTGCATTTCTCACCTACCACGGTCAGTTAACCTTAGTCAACACTAAATTTAACACTTGAGTTGTGTTTTAGAGCTCCGATGAACTCCGGTTATGGTTTTGACAAGGTTAGTTAACTACTGAGTCCTTCGATAGTGATTTAGACAAGGTCTTAGTTACCTACAGTCCAGTAGAGTCTATCAATTTGAATTTCCTCATGTGGATTCAAATTGCATGTGGCTATTAAAGCCATTTTACTTCATTGTAATTATCATCGAATTACTTTTTGATTAATGAAAGCATTCACAGCTGCAAGCCTTTTTTGCACTATTTCATTCTTCAATTGCTGAGTAAATTGTGAGATCCACTTTATGAGTTGTGTATTTGTCTACAGATCTATGTGCTCAAATTTACAGCAGGATGATACTGTGCATGAGGATAGGGATCGAATATTGAAGAACAACCATGAATGATGAACAATGAACCCCCCAATCCTTCTGGCAATTGAGGGATAAGGAATGAATGAACTCAAGCACACATTTCTTGGGTGATTATTTGCCCCATAAGAAATAATACAGGTTCCCGAATACTGTAGGATTTCCCAGGCACGACATCGACTACCATGCCTCTCCCTGTCCAAGGAATTAATTGCCTCAATCAACTTCTAGAATAATTGAATGATTGAGTGCAGAGGACAAAAAGGGTAGTTGAGGGTTTATGGGTTCTACAATTGACATCTTGCCTCACCCTATGGCTCAGGGGTTTGAATAACTCCCCTCCCTTTTCCTTGTGAAATCATGCCCCACTCTGATACCACTTGTAGGTAATAACTCCTAATTGATTTGTTATTCCAATGCCAATGCATATATTTATACATTTCAGGCGATGGTTGAGATTCCGACCGGCCTATCCATATTCCTAAGTAACTGTTCAACTTCCTATTTATTTACAATATTATAATCCCTAATGGATTATATTCTAACAATCCCCCTCTTAATCCGAAGGGGTGTTCGCAAGTCCGAGCATGTTTCTGAATCTTTCAAACTTTTCTCGTCCAAGCGCTTTGGTGAAGATGTCTGCAACTTGATCATTTGTGGAACAATGTCGAAGATGGACTATCTTGGCCTCTACATGATGTTGAATCAAATGATACTTTGTGTTGATGTGTTTGGTTTGATCATGGAATCTAGGATTCTTAGCCAGATTGATTGCAGAAGTATTGTCGACCAATAATGGAGTGGAATTTTCTTGTTTTTCTTGCAAATCTTCAAGTATCTTCCTAAGCCATACTATTTCTTTCGTTGCT
>LPNX010248249.1:107154-134959 GCA_001517045.1 Pseudotsuga menziesii
GGATTATAGGGAACTGTATTCTGATGTACAATTCCATGTTGGCAAAGATAATATTCAAAAGCATTTGAAGTGTATTCTTTCCCATTATCAGTACGAAGTGTACCAATTTTTTATTGTGCTTGTTTTTCAATCAATGCATGAAAGTCTTTGAATCTTTGAAATTCTTCTGATTTTGTCTTTAAACAGTAAATCCAGCACATTTGTGAGTAGTCATCAACAAATGTCATAAAATACTTATTCCCATTTGCTGAAGGAGTTGGCATTGGGCCACATAAATCAGAATGCACTAGTTCTAATTTCCTACTTGCTCTGAAATTAGATTCATGGAATGGCAGCTTACTATGTTTCCCTAATATACATGCATCACATTTGTTCTTCTGCAACTCTGCAACTCTGGAAGATAGAGAACGTTCTTCAACAAGAAATCAAGGAATCCAGGAATCTTCAATCGAATGGTGCCCATTCCCTTTGGTTTAATACTTGACTTATCTGCAAAGTAAACTATGCCATCTATTGTTTCATTCAGTTCTTCAAAACAGTCTTTTCTAAATGTCATGTGTGATGTTGCACCAGTATCAAGAAGCCAACAATCTTTGTAAGATGAAAGAGAAGTCATTTCATTAAATCCAAGATTACAATGTGAAACAATACAATGAGCAGAATCAGAAGATTTACTAGCATCTTGATGTTTATTATCATCTTTCTTTTGGTTGTGCTTGTCTTTGATGGAGTCCCATGAAGCCCAACACTGATCTGATGTGTGCCGAGTCTTTCCACAACGCTTGCACTGCAAATCTGATCTTTTGTTTCTGCCCCCTCTGCCTTTGAAATTTCTTCTTCCTCTGCCTCTCTCTTTGCCAGAGAGAGTGGCACCAACTACAGATGCTGTAGATTCCATCTTTTACAACTGTTAGTGTAAATTACAATATTGAACTTAATATGACAAAGAGAATGAGCTAATAGAAAAACAATAACCTTGAAGGTCTACAGTCTCTGCCAAGGTGATTTACAATCTTAATATGCTGTCAATAAGTTCATAAGCAAATTTGTTGGTGGCAATCTCATACACGAATACAATTCTTTGCATACTTCTTGCAGTAGAATAAAAGAAAATTGAAACTCATCAATTCAATGCAATCAACATGATGGGCAGTCGCAACAATCTTCAAAATACTTCTTACAAGTGATAGAAGGGTCGAGTCTCAGCAAGTCAATCTTCAGCTGTCAACAATCTTCTCATGCAGTGGTTCAAGGCAGCATCAAAAGAGTGCTCTCATTTCTCTCAAAGCCAAGAGAGGGTTAGGTATAGCAGTCTTCTGAGCAACTACAGACTTATATTCTTCAATACATATGTCTTGAACTCATACGTAGCATATTATTTCTCCATAAGTCAAATACACATCGATCATGCAGCATCATATACATAGTAGAGTCATCATATTACACTTCATGCATAAAACTAGGGCAAAATTAGGTTTTATGCACTTCCAACGGTCACACGCAATACATAAAAATTATGCAACTTATTACCTTCACGCAGTTGAGAAAGGGTGTGTATTTCACCATCATTCTTCAGTCACTAATGTTTAGACTTGATCTTCACATCTTCACGCGTTCCATCAACAATATTTGTCATGAAAGGAGAGTCTTGAAATGTTCTACCAACAGTATTCAGTATAACATTGCACCAATGTGATCCCAGGCCCGTCTACGAAGTCACATTCCTTGACCAACTCCCGCTCGAGCTCACCTGCTTGGGTGGGAAGAACCCGCACGAAGTCTCCAACTATTTTGAGAGAATTCTCGCTGAAACGCTTGAATTTCAATGTACTAACTTTACTCGCAAGTCTAAATACATGATGCTCGCTGGGAATGATGGAACCGTCCCATATTCCTCCACTTCTACCTCCTCATTAAATAGAGGTCGTAGCAGTCTTCTCAGCTACCAGGTGAGAGGTCATGGCTCCTTGAATTCGCAGCAAATAAATTCTTCACGCAACAGCTCCACTTTCAAAACTTCACACAGATCATTCAACGATGGTCTCTTCTCCACGCAGCTAACACAATCAACAATTATTTCCCTCACCGAAGCGTAGGACTTCCACGAGCTTAAAGATAACAGTCTTTAGGTGGTCTTCATGCAGTACTCCATGTAGCTTCAATCAACATCTTCTTGTCAATGCCATCATGCTTCACGCAGTCAGCCGTCTCCAATACACACCAACACTTAAGGCAATGCGATTATCATTTGTCTCTGGCATCGAGATAACACCAGAATTTAGACTTACGAGATCGTATCTCAACAGGACCTCACAATTGTATCTATCTCGTGGATATATTCTTGCTATTTCAGCCTGAAACTCACTTCAGCAATCTTCTCAGGAGAGAACGCCCACAATGCAGGTCGCACCACAGAAATTTAGGGTTTCCACAGACTTTCAACACTGTCTCCTCTTCAATACGCAGCATACAATCACAGAATGATGAACTTCACCAAAATATGGAGGTCAATATAGTAGCTCCAGTCGAAGCTCATATATGGTGGAGGCAGCTCACAAAACAAATCAACCAGCGCATATATATACTCCACGCAGCATCCATAATCAACCAGGTTTGCGTTTCATCGCTCTCCTCGGCCTCTGAAGCCCAAGAAAAGGGATCTCGTGAATGCGGCGCTGTAGGTGAGCCTCATTAATGCCCACAACATGTCTGTCTAGGCTGTGGGCCAGATTCACCAATCTCTAGTGGAAATGGTGAAAGGATAATCGCAGCTCTGATATACTCAAACTCACGCAGCAGAAGGAGGAGATCGCAGAATAATATGGTCTCACGTAGAAGAATACTCATTCACCACATTCAAGGGATTAGGGTTACACTTACAGAGTCTTCAACGCAGCAGTAGTCTCATGAGAATGAGAATAACGCATACAATGAATGCACTGGCAGGAGGGAAGAGCAGAGGGCAGACTGGAGGTCTGGAAATGCACTGGCAAGCATACAGGCTACCAGGACTGAAATTTAACAGCAGGAGTTATGGCAGGAACCCACTCTGATACCACTTATAGGTAATAACTCCCGATTGATTTGTTATTCCAATGCTAATGCATATATTTATACATTTCAGGCGGTGGTTGAGATTCCGACCGGCCTATCCATATTCCTACGTAACTGTTCAGCTTCCTATTCTTTATTTATTTATTTACAATATTATAATCCCTAACTGATTATATTCTAACAACATTGCATATATAGTTGTGGTATTTTATTAAATTTCATATTTACGTGGTAAATTCAAAATATAATGTGCCTGACTTAGCACTATAACCATCGGCATCGATCTTGATCGTCAATGCACAAAACACCAAATCAATGGCAGGGCCTTGGCCTTGAGCACATTGCCACAATTTAATAACAATATTTACATCATGTACAATTTTAATACCGTGGGGTCAAAACTGGGGTGTTACACCTCTTCAATTGTGGATTTACAACTCTTGTTTACCATGGAAGATAGAATTCTAGTTCTCCAAAGAAACTTTTAAACTAAAGGCTATAAAATTGTAACTGATTTCTTTGAATATAAATCTATCCCTATGTCTTATGTACCAGATTATTCATCTCGTATCCTTCCTATGACTAATCAGTCATATCAATTGCATTTTCTTCTATCCTGCATAGGTGTCTATGAGAATCATATCCTCTTAAATAATTGCACTTTCTAGGATTTTAAAGAAAAAATTAAAAGCAAATATCACAACTTTTAAAGAATTAAATTTCTAATCAACTAGGTTGATTTTTGAGAGGATGTGCTCTTGATCATTACAAAGGATAAACCTAATTAACAACAATACAATATTTCTTACTAAAAATACATTTTTTCCAAACCTCCCACTTCTAAATGCAAACTTTTGTTTCAAAGTTTGTAAGATCGTAATATTTTAGATTCCATTTTCTATCTTACTCTACCTTGTTGTGGAAAGATTACACAAGGGTTCTTTCTTCCCGCTTGGTGAGGGGAAAGGCCTTGTAGGCTACAGCAAGGCCTTAGTATTAGATGCCCCTTGAGTGGGTGGGTGAGTGCTCCAAGTGATTATGCAAATGGTTGTTAGTTGAAATAAAACAAAACAAAGGAAATAAGAAAAAAATGAAACAAAATGAAAAAGGGGGTGAGAGATGCAAACCTCAACAGCCAATATATGCAAGACCACTTCTTATATTTCCTAATGGTCAAGCATATACAACACCTTAGATATGTGAGATCCAAATGGAGGAAAACAATCCTCCTAATGGAGATTTATTTATCCCACACTAAATGTCAAGTGGCTTGAAGAACAAATGAGGACAACACTTTCCCTTTGGAAGAAGGAGGAAAGGGAGCTTGGTGAATGCTAGACAAGTGGGAAATGGTGAGCTATAAGGGATCTCCAACAAAATTCCAAAAACATAACCTTTCTATGAACTTTCTCTTACAATTAGCATTCCCATGATGTTCTTGTTAAGTTTTCATATGCTTCACTAAGACATTAGTATTTCATTTCATTTTCATAACAAAAGCATATATACAGGATCAGTGAAAGAAACAGTATCATAAGAACAACACAGATTTATCCTGGGAAAACCCTAAAGGGAAAAACCCAGCAAAAGATTCCTCAATATAGATGCCCCAAAAGATAAAAGACAAAAGATAAAACCAGCAAGGAGATCAAAGCCGGATCCTCCTCCTTCTCCAACTACTTCTCTCTCTCCACTAATGTGCTACACAAGTGAGAGTGTGTGCTCCAAATGAGGAGTGCTACACCTCTATTTATATTCATCCGTTCACTTAAGTTAACTCATCTGACATGTAGGATCAAGTTAATCATGTAGGCTCGAGTTACACATGTAGGCTCAAGTAACCACACTGGGGAGCTAATGACCCACCTTTACAATTAGAGGGGACTACCTCATGACTCTTATTAGTTCTTTCGATTAGAAGCATCGAGGTACAAAGTAATACAAGTGGTTCTCCTAGTAGGACCATCGGAGACCACAAAAAGATACATATAGAATATTCTTCAAAGTTACAATATTTCAACACTCCCCCTTAACAAGAAGGGTATTCTACATCAATATCAACAACAACAATAACAGAAGAGAGAGAGAGAGCATCATCAGCATCATCAGGGTAACACATCTATAAATCATTGGAAGCTTTTCAACATCATGCAGTCTTCATCTTTAATCTTCAGTATTTAGCAACATCAACACTTTGACTGCTTCGATCAGCAACATCTTTGACCTCTTCGATCAGCAACATCTTTGACCTTTTGATCAGCAGCAACATCTTCAACTCTTTGACCTTTCAATCAGAAACATCATCTTTAGCACTTTGATCTTTTGATCAACAACATCATCATTAGCACTTTGAAATTTTGATCAGCAACATCATCATCAACACTTTGAACTTTCAATCAACAACATCATCATCATAATATTCTGATCTTTCGAACAGCAACATCATCATACTCTGATCTTTCGATCAGTACGTCGTCATCATCATACTCTTATCTTTCGAACAGTACATCTTCATTATCATACTCTGATCTTTCGATCAGTACATCATCATCATCATACTATGATCTTTCGATCAGTACGTCGTCATCATCAGCAATAACCTGCAATCCACAACACGAAGATGAAAGTCTTCGGATCACTTTTGGACCTAAGTCCAGGGATGATACAATCCTATCACATTCTCGACAACCGAAGTCACCGGATTGATTACGGGATAATCAGTCCCTATCACTTTAGGACTAGGTCCAAGGACAATGCAATCCTACCACATTCTCAGGGACCGAAGCCTCTGGATACCATTCTGAACCGAAGTTCAAGGATGATGCAATCCTATCACATTCTCGGGACCAAAGCCTCCGGATACCATTTTGAACCGAAGTTCAAGGATGATGCAATCCTACCACATTCTCAGGGACCGAAGCCTTTGGATACCATTCTGAACCGAAGTTCAAGGATGATGCAATCCTACCACATTCTCGGGGACCGAAGCCTCCGGATACCATTCTGAACTGAAGTTCAAGGATGATGCAATCCTACCACATTCTCAGGGACTGAAGCCTCCGGATACCATTCTAAACTGAAGTTCAAGGATGATGCAATCCTACTACATTCTCGATGACTGAGGTCACCAGATCACTTCTGGACAGATGTCCCAGGATGATACAATCCCTCTTCATTCTCGATGACCGAGGTCACCGGATCACTTCTGGACAGATGTCCCAAGATGATACAATCCCTCTTCATTCTCGATGACCGAGGTCACCGGATCACTTTAGGGAAAGATCCCAAGGATGATACAATCCCACTGCAACATCACTACTCCCCCTTTCAAGGAAGGTCTTTTCGAACAACACCAAGATTGTCTCAAAAGTGTTCAAACTTTATTCAAGACAGAGGCTTCGTCAGCACATCAACAACTTGTTCATCTGTACTCATATACTGGATCTTTATGGCTCCCTTCTGCATCATATCTCAAATGTAGAAATACCTAATTTCTATGTGCTTCGATCTATCATGGAATACTGGGTTCTCTGTCATCTTTATACAACTTTGATTATCACATAGAATCACGGTAGTGTCCAATTCTAGGTTGAATAATCCGGACATCAGCTTTCGAAGCCATATGGCTTCACAACTAGTAGAGCAAGCTGCTATATATTCTGCTTTGGCTGTGCTTAGAGCAACACTAGATTTCTTTTTTCTAAACCATGAAATCATAGCAGATCCTAGACTATAACATCCACCTGAAGTACTTTTTCTATCTGAGATATTTCCATCCCAATCTGCACCTGTGTATTCATACAATCTGTACTCATGGATACCATCATAGTATAGACCAAAGTCTATAGTTCCTTTTAGATATCTCATCACATGTTTTGCAGCTACTAAGTGAACATGTTTTAGTTGAACAAGAAATTGACTTAAGGTGTTCACAGCAAAACAAATGTCTCGTCTGGTATTTGTTAAATACATCAATGACCCAACGATCTATCTATCGTGAGTCACATCCACTAATTCTGATGGGTCATTAGCTAACAACTTCATTTTGGAGTCCATGGATGTGGCCATGGCTTTGCATTCCAACATATTGAATCTCTTCAATATCTCTACCGTATACTTTCCTTGGTTGAGAAATATTCCTTCTGAACTTTGCCACACTT
Organism: Pseudotsuga menziesii; assembly: GCA_001517045.1. Classification (NCBI taxonomy): domain Eukaryota; kingdom Viridiplantae; phylum Streptophyta; class Pinopsida; order Pinales; family Pinaceae; genus Pseudotsuga; species Pseudotsuga menziesii. Next base: position 114,369 of record LPNX010248249.1, read on the forward strand.
CTAGACCTAGGAAATAATGCATTAACCCAAGGTCTTTCATCTCAAATTCTTCTGCTAGTTTCTTCTTGCTTTCTATAATCTATTTCTCATTCCCTGTCAAGAATAAGTCATCCACATATAACAACAGGATGACAGGCTCATCTTTTACAACCTTAAGATAAAGGTTAGGATCAACTTTACTCTTGGTGAAGCCCATGCTTGATAAGAAACTGTCTATCCTTTTATACCAAGCTCGAGGAGCTTATTTTATGCCATAGAGGGCCTTCTTCAACTTGCATACGTGATTATGTCTATCTTCAACTTCAAATCCTTGTGTTTGTTCTATGTATACTTCTTCGATCACACCATTCAGAAAATCTGTTTTCACATCCATCTGGTGTAATTCCCATTTCATCATAGATGCCAGTGCCATGATGGCTCTAATTGAAGTATACCATGCTACTGGAGCAAATGTTTCTTCATAATCAATTCCCTCTTTCTGAGAGAATCCTATGGCCACAAATATTGCCTTATACGTTTCGATACTTCCATTAGCAGGATGCTTTATTTTGAATATCCATTTGGAGGATACTATACTATTTCCTTCGGGTTTGGGAAATATATCCCAAACATCATTCTTCATTATTGACTAGTATTCTTCAGTCATTGCTTCTACCCATTCTTTCTTCTGTATAGCTTCTTCATGGCTTGTAGGTTCTTGATCTACAAAATCACACATCAAGGCTACATAATTGAAAAAAGTCTTAGGCTTCTTTCTTTCCCTTGTGGAGCCTTCAGGAGCTCCATATCTTTCTACTTCTCGTATAATTTCTCTTCTCCAAGCAGGCTTTCTCTTTCTTGATATCTCCATCATGGGAGGTTCTTATGGTTCTGCTAAGTCATGTTCTTCAGGGCCTTCATATTCAGGAAGACATGTAGTTTCTTTATTTCTGGTAGATGTCTCTTCTTCATACACTTCTTCATGTTGGCACTTCCTGGATTTCTTGAGGGCTACCTCTTCATCAAATGTCACATCTCGACTGATTTCTATGTGATAGAATCCAGGAATATAGATTCTGAATGCTTTGGATACTTCACAATATCCAACAAATATCCCCTTCTTTCTGGAAGGGTCTAACTTTGTTCTTTTCTCTTTCGGTATATGAATATATACTGGACAACCAAATATCTTGAGGTGACTTACCTCAGGCTTCTTTCCTGTGAACATCTCTTCTGGAGTCTTGAAACCAAGAGCACTGTGAGATATTCTATTCTACACATACACAGCAGTTCTTGTTGCTTCTGCCCATAGATGCATTGGAAGATCTTGATCATATATCATTGTCTTCACTATCTCCATGATGGTTCTGTTCTTTCTTTCCGCAACCCCACTCTGTTGTGGATTGTAGGGAGTAGTTAGTTCCCTCTTGATTCCAGAATCTTTGCAAAAAGCCTCAAACTCTTTTGAGGTATATTCTCCTCCATTTTCTGAATGAAGTGTCTTTATCTTCTTGTCTGAAAGATTCTCTATCAAGGCTTTGAACTTCTTGAATTTCTCAAACACTTCACTCTTTGCTTTCAAGAAGTATATCCAAGTTTTTCTTGAAAAGTCATCAATGAATGTGATATAATATTCAAATCCACTTAAGGATGTAGAAGACATTGGACCACATACATCTGAATGAATCAATTCCAACGTACCGTTTGTTTTGGTTTCACTTTTCGGAAATGGATTCTTGATGTTCTTTCCTTTCGCACATCCTTTGCAAATGCCTTCATGCTTGATATTCATATCTTGTAATCTCATCACTACTTTGTTTACATGAGGTAGAGCTTTGTAGTTGATGTGGGAAATACTTCTATGCCGTAGTTCACTAGGGTCAGTGGACTCATGAACAAAGGTTGTTTCTGAGTGCCCCTTGAGTTTATACAAGCCTCCTTCTTCTTCACCAATGATGATTGCATCTTCAATATTCTTTCCTTTGGGCCACATGAGTACTTGGCCATCTATGAAAGAAACTCTGAATCATTTCTTATCTAAAGTTGAGATAGAAAGTAAGTTATTCTTTAAACCAGGTACATATAATACATCTTTCATCTTTAGAGGATTACCTGAATCAAGTTTGTAGCTTGCTTCACCAACTCCTTTAATCGAATATTGATAGTCATCTCCTAGGGATACTTTCTCAGGAGAGCGCTTCTTTCTTCAAGTTTGGACAGAGTTTTCTTTTGTCCTGTCATGTGCTTTGAAGAACCACTATCAATAAGCCAAGTGTCTTCTCCAGGTGTTATAGTCCCAAAGAGTGCAGAGAATAGTACATACTCTTCTGCATCTTCTTCTCTTGCTTTCTTTCTTGGAGTTCCTTCTTCTTCTTCTTCTTCATCTTCATCTTCTGCTAGATGAGCATGATATATTTTGTTGTTGTTGATCCTCTTCTTATACTCTTTCTTCTTTATAGGACAATTTCAGGCAATGTGTCCTCTCTTATCACAATGAAAACATTGAAAGCTAGAGTAGTCTTTCTCTAAATGATTTTCCCTTATTCTTTGGATTCTTCTGGGAGGTTGAGACTCCTTGAAGTTTCTTCTCCTGAAATTAGGTTGACTTCTTATTTTCTTGGTGTGAGTGGCTAGGGCTTGATCATCTTCCTTTAGCAAGGCTTCTCGGTTTTCCACTCTAGTCTCTTCCTAAATGTAGTCTTCCCATACTACTTCAAACATAATGCTTTATTTTCTGGCACACATCATCTGGATGAAGGATTCCCAGGGTCTAGTGAGACCATTGAGAGCATTCATAACCAATTCATCTTCATCAAGCTTATCTCCAACAGCTTCTAGTTTCTCTTTGATCTGAGAAACCCTAGTGAAGTAGTCTTGGATGGATTCTCCATGACTCATCTTGGTACTCTTCAGTTGAGCTCTTAGATTCATCTTCTTGTTGATGTTTTTTCCCTCATACATTTTGGAAAGGGAATCATACATTTCTTTTGGAGTCTTCTTGGATGACACTTGAGGGATCAAGTGATCCTTGATGGAATCAGCAATAATCCTTTGTGCTCTAATCATATCCTTTATGTGCTTCTCCTTTCCTTTAGCTTCTTCAGGTTCTGAGACTTCTTCTTTGACATACTTATCAAGATCATTCTCATGGAGAATGAGACCAATCCTGTATTTCCATGCTTGAAAATTCTCTATGACTTCTAGCTTGTCCTCAAGCTTAGTGCTTGGGGCCATCTTGTCAGAAAATCACAAAAAATTGAAATTTTACAGAATGAGAAACTGATATTACCAGGAGATGCGCTTGAATGAGGTGAGTTGATTGGTGAGATTGGATTCTGGAGATTTCAATTCTTCATCTTTCAAATCAAACTTGCAAGATTCAGCTTCTACAGTTTTCTGGTATGGCTGTCAAACTAGGGTTTGACTTTTCCGAAGACTCACACATCCAAAAGCTGTGATTCCAGGCTCAAAAAATGAGCTTTGGGAGGGTGCAACTTTCCATGCAATCATTTTTCTGAAACTCAAAAATTTTCCTGAAACCCTAATTTCTTCCGGGGAGAGAGAGAGGGCTATTCTTCCTTGTGAAGGCTGTCCTATTTAGGGTGGATCTGATACCATGTTAATTTTTCATATGCTTAGCTAAGACATCAGTATTTCATTTAATTTTCATAACAAAAGAATATATACAGGATCACTGAAAGAAACAGTATCACAAGAACAACACAGATTTATCCTGGGAAAACCCTAAAGGGAAAAACCCAACAAAAGCTTCCTCAATATAGATGCCCCAAAATATAAAACCAGCAAGGAGATCAAAGCCTAATCCTCCACCTTCTCCGGGAACTTCTCTCTCTCCACTAATGTGCTACACAAGTGAGAGTGTGTGCTCCAAATGAGGAGCGCTACACCACTAGTTATATTCATCCGTTCACTTAAGTTAACTCATCTGACATGTAGGCTCGAGTTACACATGTAGGCTCAAGTAACCACACCGGGGAGCTAATGAAGCACATTTATAATTAGAGGGGACTACCTCATGACTCTTATTAGTTCTTCTGATTAGAAGCATTGGGGTACAAAGTAATGCAAGTGGTTCTCCCAGTAGGACCATCGGGGACCACAAAAAGATACATATAGAATATTCTTTTAAGTTACAATACTTCAATAGTTCTTTTATAGATTAAGGGATGGCCAAGAAGTAACGAGATCCCAATGTCAACCCAGTGATCCATAATGTAGCTCCAAAGCATGGATAATTTTAGGGGCTATTTATAGACCATGGGCTATATTAGGGGGGTTACAAAAATTAAATGGGATATTTCTTATATGGAAAGGGTTTTTTCAGCTAAAATATATTTGCCCAATATTTATTATAAAAATAAATCCAAAATAAATAGCCTCACGTATATTAATGAGGAAAATGAAAAAAAATATTTGCACCCTAGCATAATCTCCCTCCAATCTATCCTTCACCCCCAATTTCTAGAGAAATACTAGTGAAGTCACTCCTTTGCCCCCAATTTTCAGTAATGGAGGCTCCCAAGGGTTATTTGTCCCTCCATTTTCCTTGTAATTCAGGCATATGATTGCATTAGCATGTATTTTTAGTCAATGTAATGTGATACCATATTTGATCCCTCGATTTCTTGTATTGGAGGGAAAATCAGGGGCTATTTTGTTGTATATAAAGGCCACAATGATTCACGGTTCACCCGCATCGGATTGCGCTTGTAGGGTGAAGGTTATGTTTGATGTGATTCCATTTTTCATTCATAGTTTTCTTCATTGTCGAAAAATTGCATCTTGAAGGGGCATGTCGCACATGTAATTTATCAGAGAATACAAACTTGCATCACACTTTTTATCCAATAATGACATTGTATGCTTTTTATGATTCTTTTTATGTTTTTTATCCACAACTAAAATAGATTATTATATTGTTAATTTACCTTTTATCATGCTTTTTAACATGGATGTTTTTTTGAATCATGTTGACTTCTAGGGAGCTCTTGATTCTTAGGGTTCATTCAATGTTATTGGTTCCATGAAAGTGTTATAGAGCTCAAAAGAGATGATTTATTTTATTCCTTGTGATTTTTAAACTATATACTCACATTTATATGTTGTTAGTGGATGCTACTCTTGATGGATAGACACCACATGATTTTTATATATTCAATTTGAATTTGACCGAGTTGCTTAAAATGTGTTTTTTTTATGATCTTGCTCTGCAAATATTATTGTATATAATGTGTTAATGAGAGTGTATATGTTCATATTTGATGTTTGGTGTTGTTGATGTTTGGGATGTTTGTAAGATAAATGAATGCACACTCATTATAATTTTGGGGATACAATGGAATGGTCATTATTTTTTGTGTTCTTGTAGAGTTGTCCAAAGCGTTTTGGTAGATTCTTTTATTTGTATTGATAAGTTTGTGATTGGTATATTTTCTTATTCGTATTGCCAAGTTTGTCAATTTTATTTGTGACCTAAATTTGTTGGGTTTGGTACTTGTTTTATGATATTTTGTTTTTTTTGTAAGGGTCATTCAGAAGTAAAATATTTTTTGGTGGTTTGTTTTGATGTGTAATTGCTATCATCATCCAGAAATGGATATAGTTATGTACGATAAATATATGATTTAGTTGGAACACGATACTTAATTTCCATCATGATTGTATATAATGTGTATAAGGTATGTTTGATCGGAGATGTAGACATTATGCTATTTGATATGTAGTCTTTTGCATTCAATGAGGGTGCTAAAATAGTTTTACCATATTTTCCATAGTAGTTCTAATGATATGTGTGATGATGCATTAATGTGTTTTGCATTCTTGTTAGTGTATGTTCTTATTTCCAATAACCATTTCAAGTTTCTAACTCTAAAAAATTTAAATCAAATGACATAATTCATATTTTGATTTTCAACTAAAGAAAGGAAAAAGTGGCATTCGTGTCTATAAACAGATAAGCAGGTTTTTTTTTCCATAGATGGTAGCTTAAAATGATGTAACAATCATGCATGATGTTTTTGGGTTCTTGGAGCGATTAGGGTTATGGATGGTCACCTGGTGTGATTTCTTATTGTGTTAGAGGTTCATTGTTGATATTGGACTGAAGCGTGGGTGGCTTCGGTCATCCTGTTTGTGGGTATAATTTTGGGTTCAGCTGCTTGGGAGATGAGTTTTTTTTATCTGCTCTGGGATTATACTTGGTTTTTATCGGCTTTTTTTATGTGGTGGAGGTTAATTGCTGAAGGGGTTTCCTCTTATTTGGGTGACTGCCCACATTTTCGGAGCTTCGGGGTTCCTGTCAGTGGATTGTTCTTTTTCTATCGTAATGGATGAGGTGGATACATCTGAACTAGGGATGGTGGTGCCTTTACCTATTTGGTCCTGTGGGGGACCGACTGATTTTATCCGGACAACTGCTCCTTCATCAGGGGATGGGCTTGTATATGATTTCTTGGGGGGTTTACCTCTCCCTCGAGTTACATCTCCCCTAGGGTTTACTGACTTGGATGGGGTCTCAAGGGATTTGAACTTCTTGGTTTCTTCTGGGCTGACGGATAGGGAGATTACTGATTTGGATGGGTTTGCTGCAATGGTGGGTTCCAGGGTGGATGTTCCTTTTGTGGCTTGCACTGAACCCATTGGGGGCATAAACCCTAGTCTGGTAGCTCCTAGTTTTACTCCTCGATCATTGTCGATCCCTACATCTTTTTCGGTGGGAAATTTCTTTGCTTCGGGATCTAAGCGNTGGGGTCATAAACCCTAGTCTGGTAGCTCCTAGTTTTACTCCTCGATCATTGTCGATCCCTACATCTTTTTCGGTGGGAAATTTCTTTGCTTCGGGATCTAAGCGTGATCGGAGGAGCGATCCTGGGGTCAGTACGACTCCGGTGGCGGTTTCCATTGCCCATGCTAGTGTGTAGGCTATTTCTCTTGGGGTGGCTACAGGGCATAGTAATGAGGTGGAATCACCTCTTTCTTTTACGGTTGATCGGAGTCGACGAGGGGATAAGAATAAAAAATCACACTGTAAACTCTACAGCTCACCAAGACCTTTAATCTTTGGGGTGGACCTACAAATGGATGATGTGGTGGACTTTGCTACCACTACGGTAGAGGTGCGGGATCGTGGTCATTATTTTGGACGTGATTATCTCAATAGGTGGGCTACTGCATAGTGGGGGGATTTCCTTCCTCGGCTTAACCTAACCAAGGTTTTGGCAAAGGGTTGGTTCTCATTTATATTTACCTCTGAGTTGTTGGTGGAGAGGGTTTTGGAACTCCAGTGGAGTATGGATGGGGTTCCTTTGGTACTGAAATGATGGGATCCACTCTTTGAATCCAAGAAGGAAAAATGTGGCTCAGGAACCTATATGGGTTCGGCTTCTAGGTTATCCCATGTATTTGTGGAATTCGACTAGGTTTGCGGCTATTGGGAATTATTTGGGCAAGTTTGTTGCTACTGATAACTCTTTTTTGGACACTGGGATTTTGACTATTGCTCATATTTTTTTCAAAATTTATATTAAACTTGGTCTTTCGAAGGAGATTAAGATTCAGAATCTGACGCGGGATTTTACATAGCTACTGAATTATGAGGGGGTTCCATTTCGTAGCCACCATCGCCATGAGTATGGACACTTGTTAACAACATGCCCTTTACCTTTTAGGGGAAAAGGACACTTGTTTGGTAGCAAGGCATGGATTCCGTCATTTTTTCCCTCTTTTCATGGTTATGGGGTTGAGTCTTCTTATCCTCCACCCGGTGTGGTTGTGCGTGGGCTGAAGGTTACTGAGCATATTCTACCGACTATTGTTCCTCTTTGGGACACTGTTGCTGGTTCCTCTACTCCTGTTTTGCTGGCATCGGACTCTGTTGTTGATCCAGGTATGCAAGCACCTTTTTCTACTTCTAATTTTACTTTATTACACCTATTTGTATGGACGATTGTTCGATGGTCTCCTCTCCCTTGGCCGATTCTACTTTACTCTCTGGAGGGATTCCCTGTTCGATCCTTGGTGTGAGTGTTTTTTTCTCACTGTCCATTATATCTACTGAGATTTATTCATCAAGCACTTCTGAGGGGAGGAGTATTCGTTACAATCTAAGAAATTGTGAGGTGGGAGGTGAGGATTCTGGGGCTAAGGGTCTCTAAGTTATTTCTTGTGGTCTTTCTTCTATGAGAATTCATGGGAGGAAATCATATTTCTCTTGGGAACAATCCCATGCTCTTCCTGATGTTGCATCAGGTAAAAATTATTCCATTAATTGGGCACTTGGAGCAGTGAACTCCCTGGATGGGGTTTCCTGATGAAGATCATGTCCTTCAACTATCATGGGTTGACGAACCCCTCTAAAAAATCATCTCTCAGGTGATTGATTGAGTTAAATCTCCCTGACGTTCTTCTTCTTCAAGAGACAATTGGTTTAAATGTTGAGGTGTCTACTATTCTGGAATCACTACTTCTTAGATGGATGTTTGTTGTGAATGATGTTTGTGGTTTTTCTGGTGGTCTTGCTTCTGGCTGGATCATGCAGAGTTGTCATTGTGATGGTGTGTAGAGTTTTATTTCTGGTATTGGGATGGAAATTTTTGATGCTCATCTTGGGATGACACTAACGGTTTTAAATATATATGGCCCCTATCAGAATAGGGTTCCCTTCTAGAAGGATTTATTGAGTAAATCCTTTATTTCCAATCGAAAGGTGATTTTGGGTGGAGACCTAAATCTCTCTTTGGGTTGTACAGAGGTTTGGGGTCCTAGGGTGGTGTCGGATTCCCTGGATCATTTTTTCTCTAATGATTTTTCCTGTCATGATTCATTGGATATTGCTCCTATTAAAATTTCTCCTACTTGGGGAAATAAGAGATCGGGGGACAACCAGGTGGCAAAGTGGCTGGACATATTTCTTATTGTGAATTGTTTGATGATGGATTGTGAATTAGTGCATCAATGGGTGGCTTGTGGGGGTGAATCAGATCATTGCCCCATTTTCTTTGAGATACTTGGAAGAAATAGAAAACCACCCAACCCATTCAAGTTTAACCCAGAATGGATTAAAGAACCTTCTTTCTATAAAATAGTTCAGGATCTCTGGACTCCTATTACTAATGGATCTGGTGATTATGTTGGGGTACTCTTCATGGAAAATTTGTGTATTTTAAAATAAGCTACTATTACTTAGGCACATGATAAAAGGGCTCATGAGGATTGGGAACATCGAAATTGTGAACATCCTCTAGATCTGCTACTCAAACAACCTGGGTTGGGGTTTTTGGATACTATTACTAAAGATGAATTATTTTCATGTGAAGCTAGACGACGGAAACTTTTGGGGGAAAAAGAAGCTACCTAGAGATTAAAAATCCAGGCACTCCTAATTAAGTGTGGGGATGAAAACAAAAAAAAAATTCAAGCTTTTGCAAAGGGTCAGAGATCATTCAACACCATCTGGGAACTCAATGATGATCAGGGGGTTCCGGTTTCTTCATTTGATGAGCTGGCTGGTTTGGGGGTTTGTCATTTTGGGGATCTATTATCGACCCCTCTGGGATCCTATATTGGGGAAGTTGTGTGTATTACACAAATTTTTCCTAGATTTCTTAATGCTAATGATAATCAATAGTTGATGGTGGAGGTTACTAATGATGAATTTCTCAAGGTTCTTCACACTTTCCAGAAGGACAAAAGTCCAATACCTGATGGCTGGCCTGTTGAATTTTACATTGGGTTTTATGATTTATTGGGGTTGATATTCTTAGGGTTGTGGAGGAATCTAGGTTAGCTAGACATGTGCATGGACCAATCAACTCCACTTTTATTTCCGTTATTCCCAAAAAGGATCAGCCTATGGATTTTGATGACTTTTGTCCTATCTCTCTTTGTAACAGCCTTTATAAAATCATTGCCATGGTGATTTCCAGGCGATTAAAGGTTATTCTCTCTTGATGTATATCCAGTGAATAGTTTGGATTTTTTAAGGGTAGACAGATTCATGAGGATATTGGAGTGGCATAGGAAGGTATGCACCCTATTAAAACTAGAAAATTGAAAGGTGCGGTTATCAAGATTGATATCTCAAAATATTTTGACAGGGTTAGCTGGCTTTATATCAGGATGCTTCTTACACACTTGGGGTTCTGTTATGATTTTATTAAAAATGGATTATGGCATGCCTCACTACTATCAGTTTTGTTGTTCTCATTAATGGATCTGCTAGTCCTTTTTTCACTGAGGGTCATGGACTGAGGCAGGTTTGTCCTCTCTTTCCATTATTATTCCTTATGGTAGCAGAGGGCCTAAGTCATTTCTTGTTGGACACTAAGGTACATGGTTCTTTTAAAGGCATTCTGATATCAGAGGTAATGTATATCACTCACTTTGTTGACGATATTCTTATCTTTTGTGATGGATCATGTTAGGATATACTTAAACTTCATGAAGGACTACTCTTGTTCCAAGCTGCTACAGGGATGGTTATTAACGATGAAAAATATACCATCGCATACTCATTACTAGATGCTCAGGAGATTCGGTGGCACTCCACTCTTTTTCCATTTATTTCACTTCAGTTTGAGGATGAACTCAAATATTTGGGTTTTCATCTGAATCCTAATGCATATTATATTAGAGATTGAATGTGGCTCCTTGCAAATTTTGAGAAAATATTTTTGGGGTGGAGTTTCCATTGGATCTCTAGAACTAGTAAACTGGTCCTTATAAAATCTATTTTGGAGGCTATACCTGTATTTTGGATGTCACTTTCCTGGATTCCTCTGGGTATTTTGGAATGTATGCTTAAGGCTTGTTTTTCTTATCTTTGGCAGGGGAATTTAGATCATCAACTTATGGCTTGGGTTCGATGGGAACAGTTACTATTCCCAAGGCTTTGGGGGCATGGGGTCTGAAAAATATTTTTCTATTTCCTAAGGCATTGGCGGCGAAAGTTTCTTGGAGACTTATTCAAACTGATAGTCTTTGGTCTTGGGTGATTTAGCATAAGTACATTGCACCATTATCTATTCTGGATTGGATTAGGTTGGATGATAAACAGAGTTGGGGTGGCTCTGTTATTTGGAAGGCTATTATTAATTCTTTTTGGACTTATTGGTTTTGGTCTGATTTGGTGGGTGGGTGATGGCAGATTGGTTCGGATTGGATTAGATCCTTGGGTGGGTTCTAATGGCGCACACTTTCTCTCTTTGGCTTTGAGATATTTTTTGGCATATCAAGGGATATACTTTCTTTAACATTTGGATGCCCCTGAACTGTCTACTATGTGGCATCAAGGTTGGATAACTGGAACTGCATTGGGTATTCCTATGGATCTTTCTTGGGAATGGGATAATTATCTTATTGTACTCAGGAACACTCACACTAGATTTTCTGCACGGGAAGACTCTCTCATTTGGGTACACCATACTTCTGGGAAATATACTCCCAAGCATGGGTATATACAACTGAATTTAGAGGTTCAGAATCGGCCTATCATTTGGTGGTGGAAGAAACTTTGGAAGTTACATTGTCTGGCAAAATCAAAGCTTCTTGTCTAGACTATACTGGATAATAAAGCACATGTTATGGAGAGAAACTTACTATGGCTTGGGGTGTACCACAATAGACAACTTTGACACTAGAAATCAATCTTTCCCAATATGCAAGAGAAACCAAACATCCAACACTAAGGGATATTGAATCGTACCTTGTTCCAAATGGTTGAAGTAGATCCCCATTGATATTTCCAATTCATGCTTGTATTAGCAATTCACTCTCAACAACAACAAACAAGAAAATCATGTTGTATAATAGTGTGTTATACCTACTCTAGCGTATATATTCAATAATGCATAAACAATTAAACACATCCATGGATTCAATATTCATATTCGATTGCACATAATTGGAAAGGAAAATATATTTCTATTAATAAAATCAGAGATTACAATAGTGACAACCTCTGTCAGCACGTCTATGAACCGGAGAAACCAAGTCCTCCACCTGGGCCTCCACCACCTCAATCCTCCATCTCTCAATAGCAAGCTCACAAGCAAAAGAAATCTTGGGAAGAACACAAAGTAATACAAAGGGACAAAGGGATGCAGACTCAAGTATATGAAAATTGTGGGAACAATGGACTATAGTTTTACTTGTTCTTCAATTCCCCCTCTTCAATGTATCCAATGGGTTCCTTATATAGCACTCCAAAAGGGTAATGGAGGGTCGAATCCAAGTGTTCTCAAGGCATATGGAAGGCCAAGAGTCAATTTATTTGGACTCCTATGAGGAAAATTCCAAAAATATTTGTACTTATGCACACATCTCAATGTACGCAGGTTTGAATTGAAAAGTCGTGTGTACACGCGAGTATAGGTTTAAAAGTTGTGTATAGCAATAAACATGTGTTTTTTAGGGATTATCTTGGAACATCAAAGGATAATACAATTCCATGGGGTCTAAAGAGTCTACAGAGGGATAGGGAAGGCCATAAATATGTGATCAACCATGTGTGGTAAAGTAAGCTATAACAGATGCCCCCTAATGTGTGAGGTCAGAGGGGTAACATAATGGCCGAAATACATTATAAAATCCATCCCAGAAGTGGAGTAATGAAGACCCAAGTGGAAGAACCAACCACTCATCAGTAAAATACAATAATCAATATATGCATATGACTGCAAATACATATAGTAGTCCCAGATACATAAGAGTACAATGGCCATGAATAGGCATGATATACAAAATGTGACATATGTGGTCATCACCACGTACAATATACAATAGATCAGAATCTCCAAAGTGGATGAAGATGTATAATAGATCAAGATATCCATAATGAATGAAGATACACAATGGATCAAGATCTCCATAATAGATGAAGATATCTAGTATACACTGGAATAAAATCGCAAGAGCTGAAATCTCATGAACACTGGCATGATCAAGGAGGTAGCATATATGGAATGCCACCAAGATGTAAGGTCTTCTCCATGAACTGCTATGAGTACATGTCCTACTATGTGAATAGATGTGTCAAGGTCAAACATAGTAGTCCCTTGTCTGATTACTGGTCATTGATGTATACCATTAACAGACGCGAGATCACCCTCCGATAATGAAAATGGGAATCAAGGTATAGAGTGCAATCTAACAAGTGTGAATAGATGTTTTGAGGTCAAAACTTGGAAGAATCCATCGATTAGGGTACATTGATGTATTCCCAAAATTATCGATGGAAAGAGAACCTACCACTAATTATTGTAAGTCTCAAGGCACTCAAAGGACTCTATACTGCTATTCTAGAATAAATGATCTAATGTCGATGGAATGGAATCCACTGGAAGGAGGGAAATAAGGCACCCCCCATCAACCAACACGAGGTACTCAACAACACTGTATAATGTGGAAGAAAAAGATGTGCACGAACCAGTAATAGTACTGGGAATGGTAGACATGGAAAGTCAAGATAACTGAGGAATGGTTGACTCAAGATTCAACTTCCTTCAAACAAGAGAATAAAGGTGAATGGTGACTGAAGGTAGGCATCATGGACTTGATATGCAAACTAGGACATCTCTGTGACACATGAGGCATCAAAAGAGGCTCCATAGGGACTAGAATCTTAACCAGTCGATGGAGATAAACTCGGAGTAATGAGTACAACTCCTAAATTCAAACTAATAACCCAACCAATGGATGTGATATATATTGCTATGTTCGAAGGCAACATGACTCAACTGCTGCCAAAGATAACATATTTTCCTGTCTGACTTTTTGGTTTTTTTATTTTTTTTGGGAATTTTTCAGATATTTTAAAAAGCTTGAAAAGGAATAAAAGTGCTTTATAGTACAAATATAGGAGCATACAAGTGTTAAGGGGAAATAAAACTAGTTCCAAGTAGTGGAACATGCCTATTCTCAATGCAAGGATATATGTGTAGGATAACGACACTCAAGGGAAGGTCTCCTCCCTATAAAAGGGATGATCAAGCTGCAAAAGATATGAAAAAGGGCTCTGCTTGGCTAGACATGAGACAAGCTCAGGCTGTATGGGTGATAACTCAAAGTCAGGGAGCCGACATAAAGCTCAAGAACACAAGCAAAACTCATGAAAATGTAATTACAACTTGATATATACAAGGGAATCCTAGGGAAATGGCCAGCATAAAGTTCAAGAGGAGTATGAAGCTCTTGCTTAAAGACATGGAGGGACTAAAAAAGGGACTCACATAACGTAAAGGAGGTATCTTAGCATGGGCACCAAATTTAAAAATGGATTTAACTAGGGTACCCATGTATAGGAAAGCTCTACCATTCGTATAATGCCACTTCTAATAGCAGCATGAAGGTTCTGTGACACTATGGAATGGGTTCGTACCTAAGGATAAGATGAAATGGTCATAAGGTCATGCAAAATGCAAGAATATGTGAAATCATAACCTATATGCCAGTTTAGACATGATACATGTAATGGGCACGAACGGGTCAAAGCCTTGGAGAGAGTGTACAAAAAATGGACCCTGCATGACAATAATATTAGTCCAAAATAGCTGGAAACAATCAGTATAGAGTCCAAACTATAGGATATAGGGAGGATTGATAATGACAACTAAATTCAAAAGAAACAGTGCGGTGAACAATGGGACATAAGAAGGAAACTAAGGTGAAGACCCAACATTCATGTATCCACTACCACCCCCGTGAGGGTGACCACTGGTGCAAAGACTGAGGGAAGGGAATAAAAATCCTCCACAAATGGAGTAGAGGATGGAATATGACCATTCTCGAAGCCATGAGCACGATAAGGGGTTTTGATGCCCCCAAGTCCGACACCATGGTCCGTACTAGGACTAAGGATGGGTGATAGGACACCAAGAATGCCAAAAATAAAAGGATCCAAACTAAAGCAAGCATAAATATACTCAAGTAACTATGATCCCAAAGGCTAACTAGTGCACAAAGAGAACACTCCTAAGAAAATATATCACCAAAATGCAAGCAAGCCAAGGGGAGGATGAGTGAGCTCCTGAATGCAGCAGGTATGTCTCACCTAGGATAGGCTCAAAAATCCCATACACTACAAGCGGAGGTATGTAACCAATTATAGTGGCCCTCAGCTTCAACGCATATAGCGATTGTGTTTTATGACCCCTACCTAGACAGGACACCTTCAGAATAACCTCTGCAAGTACCCCTTGTGATACCTAGGCAACGAAACTAAGGTCACCCCAATATAATCAATTCTTAGGTGGACAGTTGCAGGTGGGATCGACCGCATGGGCAGGGTAGCAAAGCCCAAATCCCGAAAGCACAACCGGTACCCAAATGGTGCACCAATCAATACCTCAAAGGTCCCCAGTTACGAATACAGTCCTGGAAATATCTCTAGTGCTCACAAAAAGTAACTAGGGGTCATCCCAATCATAATCACATGCACTACCTCGTGCTTAACTCGTGTGTAACAAGAGTGTCTTGATAAACACTAATTATACCAAGGGTTTCACACTCTCACTTGGATAGACACCTACTTGTTTTGTTTAGTGGTCTTGGAGAATTGACTCACAATGAACTATTCCAAGACCCTAGAACCTATTCTTGTTGTTGCACCCTATAAAATAAAAGAGTGTAATTTATTTTATTAAGCGTTGATTTTAATTAGCTGTGATTAATCAAAGGGAAATGGCCATGCAACTAATGAAGTTATGACTCAGCAGTGAAGTAAATATGCACACCTAACAAGCAATGCCAAGTACAATCTTGTAGAATGAAAAATGGCGTATGCCACTACATGAGATGCAAAAATATTCATTCCTTTCAAAATGTCAATGCAATCTTTCCTATATGAAAGCCTAAACACAACTCTCATCCAAACAATCCAATGCAAGTACCTCCTTAAATCCATATCTAAGATGCAAGTAAGAATGCAACTATTATGTATTTTCGATATAAAAGAATGAAAATGCAATAAAAGTCATTAAAACTCCCAGTCTCTGCAACAAGTATAAAACACAAGCCCAGCAAGACACCGAGAAAAAAAGAGTAATGCACTAATGGCAAAACAAAAAAGGAGATAAATGACTAGAACTACTTTTAAAGAAAAATCAATGAAAAAGCGGTCTCGGATCACAACAGAAGCAGTCAACAGACAACATTAGAACCTAGGAGGACCCAACCACACTGACAACCCACCCAACAACTTCTCACATCAAAAACTCAACCAAAAGGGAGGACGTGCACAATTGTTAAAGGAACATCATCGTATGTATGCTCCTTTTCAGCTAAAACCCACATATGCATGCGACTATTCAGCAGAAACCCACGTATACAGAGAAAATAGTGGTAAAAAGTAGGCTAAAGGTCAAACCAATCAAGAGGAGTGTCAATGGATGAGCATACTATAAAATGCGACATAGAAACGGGGAGAAACAAAGAGAAAGTATAAAACACATTGTGCCCCCAAACCCAAAGAAAAAACAACTAGGAACATGCCCAGCGGAGTCACCAATTCTGTTATGGAGAGAAACGTTCTATGGCTTGGGGTGTACCACAACAGAAATATTTGACACTAGAAATCAATGTTTCCCAACATGCAAGAGAAACCAAACATCTAACACTAAGGGATACCGAATCGTACCTTGTTCTGGACAGTTGAAGTAGATCCTCGTTGAGCTTTCCAATTAATGCTTGTATTAGCAATTCACTCTCAACAACAACAAACAAGACAAGCATGCTATATAATAGTGTGTTAGGCCCACTCCAACATATATATTCAATAGTGCATAAACAATTAAACACGTCCATTGATTCAATATTCATATTCAATTGCACATAATTGGACAGGAAAATATATTTCTATTAATAAAATCAGAGATTACAATAGTGACAACCTCTGTCGGTGCATCTATGAACCATAGAAACCAAGTCCTCCACCACCTCAATCCTCCATCTCTTGATAGCCAGCTCACAAGAAAAGGAAATATTGGGAAGAACACAAAGTGTTCCAAAGGGACAAAGGGATGCAGACTTAAGTATATGCAAACTGTGGTAACAATGGACTATAGTTTACTTGCTCTTTAATTCCCCCCCTTCAATGTATCCAAGGGGTTCTTTATATGGCACTCAAAAAAGGTAATGGAGGATCAAATTCGATCATTCTCAAGACATATGGAAGGCAAAGAGTCAAGTTATTTGGACTCCTATGAGGAAAATTCCAAAAAATATTTGGACTTATGCACACATCCCGATGTACGTGGGTTTGATCAGGGGTGGCAGGTGTGAGAGGGATCCTCTTGGATCCTGAAGGAAAAATTGAACAAACCTATGCCTGGGGAATTGGATCCAGGACCAATAATGAGGTGGAATGGACATACCTACTACAGGGATTGATGATGCTCGTCGACTCAAATCTCTACAAGGTCGCTATATTTGGCGATTCTAGACACGTCATATATAAAGTGCTCAATGAATACATCACTGGCTCGATAAAATTTCGTCGTTTGTATGATAAATTTGTCACTCTACTCTCTCCCCATTATGAATTCTATCATATTCTCCGAGCAAATAATGTGATCGCTGATGAATTGGCAAACTTGGGGGCTTCCCTTCCACAAGGGCACTTACAACTCAATGGGGTTAATTCCCCCCCCTAAACCCATTCCATAATGAACTATGGCATAAAAGGACCATTTACCATTAAAATGGTCATGATGCAAGGGGTATTTAAATGGGTTTCCACAATGAACTATGGAATAAGAGGTTCATTCACCATGTCAATGACCATGAAGCAAGGGGCATTTATCAAGACTCCAACTCACATTTGGCTCGCTCCACCACCTCCCATGCCATAGTCGCGTGTGCTCCTGCTCTCCTCAATCCTAGATGATATTAACTCCATTCATGTCCTGAGTTATTGTAATTGCAGTTCACAAACTCCAGGTCCTGTCTTATTTCGCACTATGGCTTCTCTCAAACTCCATTCTCACTCAGCAGCTCCTTGGAACAACGGTCAAATCCTTGCTCGCTCTGTTTTCTCATTGGAGAGGACGCTGTTGAATGTGATTTCAGGTGTTGAAGAGGTATTTCTCTGGGAGATTCCATGGGAGTATCTTCCCTTTTGGCAGGGAGTTTGTGAAAGAAAGGCTTGCCCTTGCTGCCTTCTTCTCTTGTCATTGCTCTCCCCTCGACGACGGACCTCTATGGCGTTTGAATTCGAGTCTTGGGCTCATTTTTCCTGAAGGTGAGGTTTTTGCAGTTGATAATAGTTTGATTCTCAGTTGCAAGTGTTTTGGGTGGAAGGAAGGATTTGTTGGTACCCTTTCCTATAAATGCAAATCTAACCGGGATTCTCTCCTGCGAGAAGTCAACATTCTTCACTCGGCTCTTGATGAGTTTTATGGTTCATAGACTCAAAATATGGAAGGTGTTGTTATTAGTTTCTCTTCCTTAGCTCTTGACACTTGCTCTCCTAGGCAAGGCAATATGAACCCAGCAAATGAGAATGCAGGGATTGCAGCCTGAAGAAAAATCTCAGACGCCTATATGAAATGATGGCAATAGACATAATGGATAATAAAGATTTGGTGCAAGAGGTGAAGGATATGGGTGAGGTGGTCAGCTATACCTCCTATCAGATAAGCAACCATGATTCAAGTATTGATGATACCGAATCCAACCTCAGAGAAATCATGGGAAAAGTGGATATAATCTAGGAAGATCTTTAGCGTTTGGTTAGCATGAACCAAGCCAGTCAGATCCGTGAAACCCCTGTTGCAGTTCATCCCATGGAGGAGGAGTCGGTGGAATAGCCAATGAAGCCGCCAGGATAAATTCTTAATGACTTTCTCTGTTTATGTTTTTTTGTTTACTTCTAAATCAGTAGTATGTTAGGGTATACACTACCACTGTTCATCGAATATATGTAGAAACTATATGTGGAGTTCTTTGGTCTCCCCTCTGGACCAATTTTGGTTTTATGTTTTTTGAACAGCAAGAACTCTCAGTCTTGGATTTTTTTGTAATGAATGGTTGTGCACAGCCTATTTAATACCACCACCTTTTACTGTTTCTGTTAAAAAAAATATGTACGCAGGTTTG
Source organism: Pseudotsuga menziesii (assembly GCA_001517045.1). Taxonomy (NCBI): domain Eukaryota; kingdom Viridiplantae; phylum Streptophyta; class Pinopsida; order Pinales; family Pinaceae; genus Pseudotsuga; species Pseudotsuga menziesii. Next base: position 133,458 of record LPNX010248249.1, read on the forward strand.
AGGCCAAAATTCGCGTGTACACGCGAGTACAAGTTTAAAAGTCGCATATAGCAATAAACAAGTGTTTTTTAGGGATAATCTTGGAACATCAAAGGATAATCCAAGTCCATGGGGTCTAAAGAGTCTGCAGAGGGATAGGGAAGGCCATAAATATGTGATCAACCATGTGTGGTAAAATCATCTATAACAACACCCACTTTGGATGTACTTCAGCGATGTTGCTTTCAGGATCCGGGTAGGTGCTCACTTTGCTGGGACTCTCTTGAATCTCTCAATCATATTTTTTTGCATTATAACTTCACTCAGCAGATTTGTCATGGGATTGGACTGTGTTTACACCTTTCACACACCTGGGGGGGATGTGGTAGAAATATTCAAGCCACTTGGTGTGTCCTTGGGGGAAAGTCTCAAGTCAAGGATGTCACCTTGTTCTTGACTCCTCCATTCAGGATCAACTCCTAATGAAGCCAAGGAGGGTAGACCCTATTAAGTTACTAAGGATAATTACTTTAGTATGATGGTATTAAATTGAATAAGTTGCTTAGGAGTTTGAAATTAACAATTGAGAACCACAGATAACAAGATGAAAAATAAACACAAGTAAGCACAATTCTGACACACAATATATATATCAAAAGAAGTAAACAAATAACCAGTTCCTTAAAATGGAGTCGCAAAATGATTAAATGTGCTTGCATGTGCTTGGAGTGAATGTATTGCAATTGCCTCTTGGTACATTTTAAGTTAATATGAAAAATGAGTGGATTAAATTAGGGGGACTCCAGATATACCTGAGGGGTACTTGGAGTATGTCCAAAAATAAAACCTTCACAGCTACCCGCAAGGTGTTTGTGGGCTGGATGGAGTCTTAGAGACTGTGTTCATAATACACCCGTTAGGGTGTAATAGAGATCGGTGCCTCGAGGTCACTTTCCAATTGTTCCCACTCCTTTGGGTATTTTTCCACCGCTTATGGTTTGTTCGAGGTGTTGTATTTTCACCTGATGGTGGTTAATTAGGGAAAGTGAAACCTAAATAATCTAGTCACTCACATTGCTTTTGATGCATCTTGACTGATCAGATGAACCATATCCAAAACGCAGAGCATACACACAGGAGTCTTTGTAATTTTTAGTAAATTTTAATCAATGTGTTTTTATTAGAAAGAAAACCCTCCAGGAACCTCTTTTGGTCCAAGTGGACCTCAATCGAGGAGGGGGTTGATTTTAATTGAATGCCCTCAAAAATTAGTAGTGAATAATGAAGCAGCAAAAGTAAAACAAACCATAGGTTCTCTAATTAAATCTACGACAATCCTCTTTCACCTTTCGGTTCAATCGAGATTCATGAGGTAAGTATTAAAGTTACTTTGGGGTGATTCCATGAAGATGGGCAACACTTTTTGGCCAAATTTGGTGATGAAAACCTGATTGTTTACTCATGTGCTAGATAGAAGCCCTCAAAACGCATATATGCCATGTGAATTTTGACTTGCAGTAAAA